>OZ023141.1:23533057-23571097 GCA_963675895.2 Styela plicata | reverse complement strand
TACTAAAAAAATATTTTGTATTACTTTGCAAAGTCCAGCCGTTAATTTTTTTAGTATAGAAATTAGAGATGAAATTCCACACCCTACTTATCCACTGGATAAAATTTGATGATTGCTCAGTATTTTTTCATATTTTTGCATACTTCAAAATCTAAGGTACACTGCGAAAAAAGTTCAGTAAAACCACCGCTATTTCGCAGTATCATTACTTGGCAACATTGAAATGAAAACTTTAAAGTCGACGTTTTTCGCCAAATATGAGATGTTGATGGAACGCACCGTCATCAACATCCCATACAGGGCATTCATCTCATCAAGAAGAAGGTTTAAAACTTAAAAATTTACAATTACTGCAAAATATCCGTAAATTTACTGCGTATTTATAATCTTAGGTCACAATTATAGTTTACGTTACACCGCAAAGTACGACTTTGAAATATTAGCCGAATTCTCAATCATGGTTAATTTTTTTGATGTTTTTCAACGAGTATTTAAAAAACTATTTTTTCATTGAAATTCGCTCGCGACAAGGCCGAAAGCAGGTTGAGTAAAAAGAGTCAACAAGTGACCACTTTTTTATTGTTCTTTATAGCCACTTCCTTGAGTGGATCACCCTGTCCAAGGCCCTGTAACAACGGCCACTTAGAGACGGACAGGGTTACAATTACTGGAAAGATATGATCTTTTCCTGTTCGGCTTAGCCTACCCAAGTTATTCCACCCTGGGTTGAGTGGTGGACATGGACTCGGACTCGCCTGGACTTGAACTCGAAAACTTCAACCTGCGATTCCAACATGTTTAACTACTAGGCCATCGCTCCCGGGAAATAGATGCTACAAGATATAGCGCCAGCAAATGCACTCTAAGCGAAAACATCCCATACGGTAATGAATCACTGTGAGGTAAAGTGCAATGAGAGGTATCTGCCCTGGGCAATATTAAATCCATCTACTACTTCTTTGCTTCCTTTTAGTCGACTCTTACCACACGCGGGAAATACGTTAAGACTATTCCTAATACAGAGTGAAGTGATGGCCGCGGGGACGCGGGCTATGAGTCTACAGATGGAAGTTTCGAATGTTTTTTTCGAATCGAAACACAAATAAAATAATTTCAAATCGAATTGGTTCGAATATGGTTCTATTTAATTAATCATTTCGTTTTTAGATACTATACTCGCTGTTCAAATTCGTGCTACACTGAACAAGGACGAAATAGCCGTGCACTGATTTTACAACAATGAGAACAATGAAATTGGCAATAAGTTATCTTAAAAAGTCATCAAGGGCCGAATAATATTAAGCTCCTCAACGACAACACTACGCGTGCGGCTCAACATTAACTTATTAGAATCACAAATGAATTTTTTTATATCCATAAATCGATTCGAATTAACGATGTTTTAAATCGATTCGATTGAAATTGCTAAAACTTATATCCCTTGTAAAGCTGGGCAAAACCGAATCATTCGAAATTCCAATTTAATTCGAATTTTTTTTTTCGAATCGGATCGAATCACTAACTCCATGTAAATAACTAAAATCCCATTATTACTATTACAACGTGTGTCCATTGTGAAAATGGAAAATTTCATATTTTATTATGTATTTTCAATTCGCACTGCAACAATTTTCCCATTTTACTTACAAAATTGACCGAAATCCATTGCAAAGGTGTCGTTAAAAAGTAAAATTTCAGTTTGTTTAGCAAAATTTTGTTCCTATGAACAATCCACGATTGATCCGAATAAATTGTGTTTCGAATCGCTTCGAATCTCCAAATCGAGTTATCCAACCCTGATCCCTAACTTTTACAAAAACGCAGTGAATATTTCCAAAATTCGAGACCGCTTTTATTTATTTATTTTCTGCACGTTAGGCAAGTACCTTTGTAGTGACTGTGTATCTGTTCTATGTTACAGCTACCCGCGGAGTGCGTTGCTGAAGGGTACGCTCGGTGTTGAAGCGGTCAAGCATCGAACCATCGGCCTTCCGGACAATACGATCGCGCTTAACCGACTGAGCCACCGAGCCAATCTTTATTTTTTATGAGATTTATGTTAACTTCGGACGGTTTACCCACCTGCGGCGACATAACAAAAAAAACTCAAAAAATGCGTGTAAATGTATAAACTGCCACGAACCTTTAAATGCATTATATAAATCACCAGTCCGTTCCCAATGAGTCCAACGACACACACGATTGAATAAATGATAGGAAGAACCACAATACTAAATTCTTTCGGTGGTGGACCGGGTGCCATTTCTTCTGTGGTAGACTCATATTTTGTCACATTTGGGTCAAAAATGACGGTCGAGTTGCTCGGTTCCATTGTGTACTGATGTGTTGAAACTTGGATATTGGAAATATCAAATGACGTAGTGTTCTCCATTTTTTCAAACAATCAGTATAAATTATAAAGTCATCATATGCTTAAATCTTAATATATATATACCTCTAAATAAAAATTTTAACAGTTAAATATTGTTGCAATAGATGAACAAATATCTAGGACCATATTTCAGGAATCATGAAAAAAATATTTCTGCACAGACGTTAACATCTGCTTGCTTTTTCACCACGTTGGCATTTCAAATAAAGAAGTGTTAGATGGTTCTACCATCGTCCAGGGCAGATACCACTCATTGCACTTTACTATGGCGGTTCACTTCCGTTTGGAATGTTTTCCGATTAAAGTGCAATTTCTGGTACTACATCTTGTAGTAGCAGCTCTTTTCTATTCAGAGACCGTTTGTTAGTTCCTTTTTGGCACTGCTTCCAGCTTACAACTCCCGACATGGGTTGATCTATATTTCTAAATTTATTTCCTGACCATCACCAAGTCTCAAACGGCGGCCTGGTCCATCGAAGCGCTCAAAATTGGGAAAATATAATAACGCCATTTTTTGATAAGGTTTCTCCCGAGTGCCCGTTCCGATATCAACTCTAATAAATAAACTACTTAAATTTGTCCGTTGATATTTATTGTGGAAATCCTCAAGACCATCAATAACTTCAAGAATGGTGAGTCTGGTATCTCGGAATTTTGAAGTCTGGTCCACGCAAGAAGCATCTGTAGTGAGCACCTAACAAAAGCTCTTCCGAACAAGGTGCAAATTTTATTTTGTCAAGCATGAGCCACAGATGGACCGCGTCTGATCGACGCGATCCATCAGTGACTCATATTTAACAGAAGATGCTTTGGAAATATTTTGACCGGGATGCAGGGTGTCCTAGTTTGAAAAATTGCTCTGTTCAAGTATCGTTCACCAATGGATCGTATCGATGAGACGCGGGTTATCTGTGGCTCATGCTTGTCAAAACAAAATTTCTTCTTTGGACACTACACAACACACAGGACATACAAAACACGTAAATAAACAAAAACTTCAGGTCTCTCGAGCACCACATAAGTGGGCTTTGCTACAATGTGATAAAGGTTGGGAATTTAAACACTATCTCCACGTGGTTACCAGTGATGGTAACCGAGTTTTTGCTTGAACTAGATAAACTAAAACGAAATTACCAGAAAACTAGGTAAAGAAATACTAGGTGAACTAGTTTCTCTTTCAAAACCCGGTACTATGATTGAAATGTGGTAAAGGTCTCTGGAACACCACATAAGTGGGCTAAAATTGGTCGAAAATTTTTTCACACAAAAGTTTTGTTGATCATGCGTCATAGATTGCTCGCGCCGCAAAAGTACGGTCTATCTGAGGCTCTTGCTTGGCAAAATGAGAATATATGATGGGGTAAAGCTCTCCAGAATATAATTTTTATTATTTAGCTACACTTTAAGCAAGGCCGGAAGTAGCGTCCAGAAGTAACCAACCAACGTTCACTCAATCGCAAAGAGATAAGTAATAAAGTAACAATTCATAAATGTTTCATTTCTAACCACAAAATGCTTAAAAATACCTAAAAAAACAACTTTGTGGCTCAATCTAGTGGTTTCTGTATTATTTGTACGATTTCTTTGAAACCTTTCATGATTAAAAGTAAATGGGTAACACATACCGCGAAGCCTTCTATTGAAAAACACGTTTTATTTGATGACAGTTATCTCAACCATTTTATGTTTGTGGATAACCCAATAAAAATTTGTTTGACGAAGCATTTTTTGTTAAGTATGAATCAAGCTTAGCAAAGTAAATTTTTTATTGGTTTTGGGAATATTTGTTGGATTTCTTCGAATCCTTCCTTCAACAATGTATAACAGCAAGTATTACAAGTGTGAGAGAATATACCAACATATATAGACGGAAAGAACTGTTGAGTAAATAGGATAGGGATAGGATGTCATTTTTATTCTGCTGGAGAGGAAAGTCGAGAATACAGCTTAACCATATGGCGAACCACGACCTCTCGTGCAGATACCAGTTTCGAATCGGGGAGAAGGCTTTTTTTATTGGCTCATCATATTTCTCATTTTTCCGCGAATGGCCTAGTGGTTAAACATGTTGGCATCGCAGGTAGAAGACCGGAAGTCCGGCTCGCTTAACCATGCCCACCACTCAACCCAGGGTGTAATAACTTGGGTACGCTAAGCCGAACAAGAAAGCATCATATCTTTCAAGCTATTGTAACCCTGTCCGTCCATAGGTGGCCTCTGATACAGGGCCTTGGACAGGGTGATCCACTCTAAGAAATGGCTGTAAAAGAAATACTCGTTTAGATATATAATTTTGTTAAGTATAAGCCACAGAGGGATCGCGTCTTGACGGCCCGATCAATCAGTGACTTACACTCAACAAAAGACTTTCCGACAATTTTTTGCTATGACGTTATCCATCAGTGACCCATACCTAACAAACAATGTTTTAAATATGTTTTTATGGCGGGGATATATCTGCTTTACGATTTAAAAGCGCAATAAAGACCTGCAATAAAGTTCTCGCACGAACGCTTGTCCAAATATCGTTAAAGATCTATTCCTTAGTTTGGTGCGTTACTCGAGTTTACCGTGAATGGATACGTAGAAATTTTGAAAGCAAAAACAACATGATCTCACTCCCGAAATCACAAGAACACATGTAAACTTTCGATCAGTCACAGCCTCATTTCTTCAGACAAAAACAAGATATAACTTATAGAACAGCGAATAATGCAAATTTTTTTATTTCGTTACAACTTGGGCTGGGCAATTCGATTCGGTGACTCGGATCGATTCGAAGTACAATTTATTCGAATCAATTTTGGATCGTTCATACGAACAAAAACTTGCTAAATGAACTGAAAATTGGTGCTCTTAGACATGTGGTGTGAATTGAAAATACACAATAAACAATGAAATTTCTCGATTTTCACAATGAAGACACGTTGTAATAGTAAAAATCGGATATCGCTGTTTACATGGAGTAAGTGATTCGATCTGATTCCAAAAAATTTTTCGAATCAGATTCGAATTCCGAATGCTTCGGTTTTGCCCTACCCTAGTTACGACTAAAATATAGGTCTTGAATTATCATTTAAATCTTAAGTGGTATGTGGTTTTACCATCGCCCAGGGCAGATATCACTGACTGCAATTGACCTTAACGGTTCAGTTCCGTTTGGAATGTTTTCCGCTTAGAGTGCAGTTGCTGATACTACATCTTGTAGTAGGTCTTTGTTATTAAGTGGCCGTTGTTGGTGCCTTTTGGGCTTTGCTTTCGGCTTTGCTCAGAGTGAATTTCAATGAAAAGTTATTGGTTTCCATTAACCTTGTGTAAAATTCGTGAATCCGTGAAAATTTAAATAATTTTTTTTTTCAAATACTTTTGTTTAAAGGTTGGGCTTCACAGGCATTATGTAGATACATTTGAAACTACATGAGGACCAGGAGCTACACTATAAGCAAAGTACAGTAAATTTACCCTTCCTTTGAAGCAACTGTATATATTTTTAAAAATTTTAAAACGGATGAGATTTATGCGAATATTGGCTGTTGATGGACAAAATATAATTTTTAATAAAAAATTATCCAGACCAGCATCGGATGGGGAAATGAACCACAATGAAAAAAATTCTCAAACGCGAGAACTTGTATTGGTGACTTCGCGTTTGCAACATATTAATAATCCAAATATTTTGTTCATCTGCATACCACATTTTTTTTTGTCCACTTTGGTTTTGTTAAGTATGAGCCACAGATGGACCGCACCTCCGAAGTGCGGTCCATCTGTGGCTCATGCTTAACAAAATCATACGCAGCAGATTAGTAATGACGCCAAATTGGACATCATAACCTGCTGGCGATGTTTCCAAAACATTGACTTACAGAGAAGCGATTAGCCCTGAGCCATCAAAACATTTATCACAATATGGTTTGTTTAGGACAAGCCCCTGTTGGGAGATTCAACCTAACGTGATGATCGATTTCGATGAGCTCGTTTTCGAGTTCTAGTCCTAACGTATTTCCAGTTAAAGGAAACAAAGGAGGGTAGATGGTTTTGTCATTGCCCAGGACAGATACCATTCTCTGCACTTTACCATGGTGGTTTAAATCTATTTGGGATATTTTCCGCTTAGAGTGCAGTTGCTGGTACTTTATCTAGCAGTAGCCATTGGACATTTGCGTGGCCATTAGTTGACTCTTTCAAAGCGCTGCTTTCGGCCTTGCTCAGAGCGAATTTCTCAAACCAAAATATAGATTTGTTTCACACACCCATGCCCGACACTGAATAAAGGATGTAAGACCTTGATTAGGATCGTCTGAAGCGAATTGCTATTAGAAATATTCAACAACACAAAAAAAATAGTTTGTCCGTTGCAAATAGGGCTGGGCAAATCGATTCGTTGATTCGATTCGATTCGAAGCACGATTAATTCGAATCAATCGTATATCGTTCATAGTTACAAAAACTTGTGAAGTGATCAAGGATTTTCATCTTTAACTACGAAATGCAATCGATTTTGGTCAAATTTGACTAAAATTGATTATATTTCGTCGTTAAAATATGAAAATTGTTGCTCATAGTGTGAATTGAAAATTCACCGTAAACAATAAATTTCTTTATTTTCACAATGGGGACAAGTTGAAATAATAGTGAAAATGGAATATTTGTTATTTACAAAGAATTAGTGATTCGATCCGATTCGAAAAATTTATTCAAATCAGATTCGAATTCCAAATGATTCGGTTCTGCCCAGCCCTAGTTGCAAACCGCTAAATCTATACCAAAAATTAATATTTTTTCAAAATGAGCCACGGATGGACCCTGCGTTGACGGTGCGATCCATCGATTACTCATACTTAACAAAAGATTTGGAAAAAAGGGAATTTCGATTCGGGTTGGTGATGATGAAATCAAACTATAAAATGATCTTTTTCAATGGGCGGTTGATGGAACGCACCACCAGTCCGGCCCATCAACATGTCATTATATATACTTAAAAGGATTTGGGAATAAGCAATCACTTAAAGTAATTTACCAACGGTAAATTTACTATGCTTTGTTTGGAATAGAAAATCTAGTCGGCAAATAGAAAAGCTCATGATGCATGAAACATGGATCCAAGTTGAACTGCACTTCCACGGCGCGATTTATCCTAAATAGAAAATTGCCCCCTTCCCCAACCATCGTAATTTCTCTTTTATCAACTAGCCTATTATAACTCAACACAAAAGGTTGCCGCCGATGCGCTTTACGTTTGACCTGATTGATCAGATCCTATCTTGACGCAAAGATATGAATTTAAATGAAGTCGGAATAATCTATTATACATTTACATAATTTCGGATTATGCGATGAAACAGCGAGTAAGCCAGGTTTAACTTTACGTAAGGAAGCTTCCATATAATATATTTTTCAGCCAAATAGAATTGCAGGGTAATTTTTAAGGTAGTGGGTCGGTCGTACTATTTGCTATGGCTTCAAAACAGTTTTTTTTATTGAAACTCATTCTGAGAAGGCCGGAATCAGTGTCTAAATGTAACCAACTAACAACCACTTAATAACAAAGAGCTACTAAAAGATATAGTACCAGCAACTGCACTCTAAATCTAAAAGATCCCATGTGGAACTGAACCACCATGGTAAAGTGCAGTGAGTGGTATCTGCCCTGGGCGATGGTATAACCATCTACCCCTTCTTAATACTTCGAATGAATCGTGAATCATTCATAGGAACAAAAACTTGCTGAATGAAGTGGAATTTTCGTTTTAACGACAAAATGTGATCGATTTTGCTCAAATTTATCAAATTCGATCTGTCCGTGGACGTCATGATAAAAAAATACGCCACTAAAGCACTTAGTTTCTATCGTTAAACTCATCGCAAAATTTGTTTGCCAAACTCACGGCGAATTTTTCCAAAACTTAGGGTATTTGTCAAGGTATTTACATCTGAAATATTATGTAACTCGTGCAGTTTTATGGCGATAATTGCAATTGCGGCCAATTGACCGATATATATACATGCCGCTCTTTGATTTCCAACATATACAGTGAATGCACAGTCGGTTGTTCTCTCAAGCACGTCAACGCCGTGGGTCCGGTTCGCTTATCCATGCCCACCACTAAGCCGAACAGGAAGAGATCATATTTTCCAGCAATTGTAACCCTGTCCGTCTATAAGTGGCAGCTGTTACAGGGTCTCGACAGGGTGATCCACTTTAAGAGGCGACTATAAAAAAGCAACTCATACTGTCCTTCACCTGTCTATCAGTTCTATCATGCCTTTCCTCTATGCCTACTTGTTCTGTCTGTTTCCACTGTATTCGACTCCCATAACAATATGCTAAATTTTATATAAAGACTGTTTGCTACTTGGTGGTTAAGCCTGTTGTCCCCAACCTTTTCAGTGACCCTTTTGACGACTTGGCTGAGAGCTGTGGACGCCTTAACCCTCCTAATAATGAACGACACGGGGCCAAAACTTCTCCTCTACAACTGCCCATATAGTCGGATCCCTATCGGCCACGGTTTAAATATTCTCTTATCGGCCCATTCTCTGGGAAGTAAGTTCTGCAAACCCAATTTTTGTCTAAGTATTTTGTTATCTTTTGTTAAGTATGTGTCACTGATGGATCGCGTCGATGAGACGCGCTCCATCTGTGACGCATATTTGGCAAAATAAATTTTTTAATTAAAAAAAATTTTTTTATCATAAAAACTTGCTCCTATCAGTCTCCTTAAACCACTAAGGTGCAAAGAGTTACATGAAATGCACATAACACATAATGCAGCTTAATATAATATAACTACCTGAGATTGGCACCGCAAGGCTACAACTACCAAATATCTGGATCATTATTTTACACCGTTTAAATATTCCCGTATTGACGTACAGTCGTAAACAAGTGCGGTAAACAGCACGTGACTTCCGCAAACATTTCATACAAATAACCGCAGTGTGTGGCGATTATAAAGATGCGACTGAAGAGCGATGAAATTTCGATCATCATTCCCTGTAGGTACGGGCTTTAGAACCCTAACGTATATCCTGTCGTAAGAGAAGACTAAAAGGAAACAAAAAGAAGGTATATGCTTTTAACATCGCCCATGCACTACACGTTACCATGGCGGTTCAGTTCCGTTTGGATTGCAGTTGCTGGTACTAAGTCTTTTAATAGTCTTTGCTATTAAGTGGCTGTTAGTTGGTTCCTTCCGACCTTGCACAGAATGAATTTCAATAAAATAAAAAAAAGCAGGATTATTATTTTGTCCAGAATAGAATAGGTTAAGATTTCATTGTTATCACGCGGGAAAGGAAAGCCGAGAATACGGCTCAATCATATCGTGAACAATGATCTTTCGTGCAGATACCAGTTCAAATTTAGGGATGGGATTTTGGCATAACCGTTTGCAGGCTTTCTCTTTGCATGGACAGGGTCGAAAGCAGTGCTTGAAAGGAACCAACTAACGTCCACCTAATTGCGAAGAGCACTGCAGGATGAAGAACCAGCAACTGCACTCTAAGCCGAAAAAAATCTGGAGACGGAAATGACCGGCTATGGTAAATTGAAATGAGTGGTATCTGCTCTGGGCTACAAAATGTAGTGCCAGCCAGAAAACTGCCCTCTAAGTTGGAAACATCTCAATCATAACTTAACCACTATAATAAAGTGCAATAAGTGATATCTACTCTGGGTGATGATAAAACCATATACCATTTCCTAGTTTACTATTAGTCGCCTGTTACGACACGCAGCATAATTATTCCTCGGTTTGTTTCCTTTATGCATATTTTATTGAGCTTCGTAGGCTATCTGTGGCCCATGCTTGACAAATTGAAATTGTCCATCGCTATTTTCACTGTTAATCTCAAGACAATGTTACTGAGTACCTCTCTCTTAATGGCGCTGAAAATAACGGCAGATACTTCGAATTCCGCCGCGATTTTGCTTAAAACCTTCCGCGAACGTTACTAAAATTCCCCGGCGATCTGAAAAGAAAACCTCTCCGAGCGCTTCACAGCGTACAACTCAATTCCCCGAGCAAAATGTATTATATAAACCGTGCACCAACATTAAGTTTTTTATTATTTGCTCCAAAATCTGACAAAAACATTCTGATTTAAAAAAATTTTTAAACTGGCGAACGGATATAGAGCAATACGTTAGGTGCATGCCCGAGGAAGCTCGATTGAAAATGAGAGAGAGATCCGTCAATATCGCGCGTCTCTGTTTTGCGAAGTATATAAAGATATTTGGTTGAGTGGATCGCTAATCAATAATGCCGCTGACTCTAATAGATATTTGCTTTCTTAAGTTTGAGTCACAGAAAAACCGCGCCTCGGCGGCGCGATCCATCAGTGACCCATACTTAACAAAACATGTGTACTCCACGGCGGCGCGATCCATCAGTGACCCATACTAAACAAAACATGTGTCATCCTCGGCGGCGCGATCCATCAGTGAGCCATAATTAACAAAACACGTGTACTCTTCGGCGGCGCGATCCATCAGTGACCCACGCTTAACGAAACACGTGTACGCCTCGATGGCGCGATCCATCAGTGACCCATACTTAACAAAACACGTGTACGCCTCGATGGCGCGATCCATCAGTGACCCATACTTAACAAAACATGTGAACTCCATGGCGGCGCGATCCATCAGTGACCCATACTCAGCAAAACACGTATACTTCTCGGTGGGCGATCCGTCATTGACTCATTGTACTCCTCGGTGGCGCGATCCATCAGTGACCCATACTTAACAAAACACGTGTACTCCTCGGTGGCGCGATCCATCAGTGACTCATACTTAACAAAACACATGTACTTGTCGGCGGCTCGATCCATCGAGCAATATTTTGACAATATAATTTTGATTAGGGAGAAGTGTCCATCTCTTTTTATAAAAATTTATCATATAAATTAATCGCATTACACGAGAGACCCCTTATAAGGTATTTGTTGTTAAACGGCAAGCGCTACCTGCTAGACAAGGCCTCCTGCATAAGTTATTACTCCCTGGGTTGAGTGATTGTCATGGATTCAAGAGCCGGACTTACAAGAGATCCAAACTTTGAAATCGTCACTTGAAACTTTGTTTTTCTAAATTTCAAAATATTATTCCATTGACTTTCAAATGTAATTCACACTAACGACTTCTAATTTCTAATACATCTTTATTTCTTCTCAATTTTGTTCAAAAATCCTCTTTTTGGGTGTTATCGCCAAAATTGCATATAAAATTGGTCAGTATTACGGATCACGCGCCTTTGGCTCCCACTTAGATGATATCCTGTGTTTGCCTGTGGAGTCAACGTTAGAAATAATTGTGTTCGTCAAAGGCAAACCAGCAAATATGACATTCTTTTATAAATTCTTCATTTTTTATTGAAATTCCTTATTCACTCTGACCAAGGCCGGAAGCGGTGCCGGGAAGAAACTAACGGTCACTTAATAACAAAGAGATACTACAAGATGTAGTACTAGCAACTTCACTCTAAGCGTACACATTCCACACGGAACTGAACCGCCATGGCAAAGTACATAGTCCTGGGAGATGGTAATACCATCTACCACTCCCTTGTTTCTTTTTAGTCGCCTCTTACGACACGCAGGAAATACGTTAGGACTATTCTGAACTGGTACCTACAGGGCCGAAAATCTTCTTCATTACTACCAATTGTTTCGCCGATTCTGTTATTTAAATTCACCCGATATATTATCTCGACAAGTTTTCAGGAAGAGGCAACACTGTAACAAAAAGGCAACAAAATCACTGGTCTTTGACAGTAATTTTACTTGGCGGTATTAAAAAAGTTCGAAATTGACTTTTTTGGCCAAATATGGGTTTTGATGGAACGTACCTCCAGGGCGCGGTCCATCAACAGCCCATAATTGACATAAATCTCATCAACATGGCGTTTTTTTGAACTTTGGAAATATGCAATTACTGCAAATGACCCTTAAATTTACTGTTTTTTTGTTACAGTGTAGAAAAAAGCAATCTGAACTGCAAAACGAAATCAACGACCAACTCCATTCTCAGCAGATAACATTGTTAATCTACTAATCTTCAGTCACGAGAAAAGGGAGTCTACATAAGCCTGGCTCGTACTCATTCATTTTAATGTAATGCAGGACACGATGTTCGTTCCTTGTTCTCGTGCAAAATTAATGATTGTGCTCACTTATACAACCTGGAGAAACGCTAATTGGACATGTCGAAGGCGTATATATTGATGTTAAAGGGCGAAAATTCGTGAAAATTATGGTTTCATATTCAAAGAAGTAATAATCCGTTCAATTATCTTTTGCAACTCGTAAGTCACGAATAACGCGCTGAGCCGCGGTCAATAACTAAAATTATATACAAGGCATGAACTCTGTATACATTTTGACGTTGAAATCTTCAAGAACTTTATAGCTGTGCTATGTATAGTACATATATACTAAGTGGTATACGCCGTTTCCCAGGGCATATAGCAAGCATTGCGCCTTGCCAGTGTGGTTCAGTTTTGTCCAAATTTTTTTTGCTATTTGACGTCTGAATAACCGTTTGTCGGGCCTTGCTGCGCACTGCGCCCGGAATTCCTTAGATTGAATTTTAATCGAAAGACTCTGCGAATTATTCTTAGCTCCTAGACCATCAATCACTTGTGGACAAACAGTAAGATCAGCAATATATTAAACTTCGGATAGATATGTTTATGAACCGGAATTACCAGGATTCGAACCCGGGACCTTCCAACAACACTAGCAAAGAGTTAGTCAGCAGCAAATTGCTCGTTTGTGAAGAAGTTTGTCCTTTAGACCTAATATGCAAAATCACGATGAAATTACAAAAAAATATAAACTTTGTTCGCTTTCGCATAGATATTTGTCCTTTTCTGTGGTATTACGAGATTTTTGTTCATTAAAATTCGCTCAGAGCAAGGCCACAGGTGACAAATCAAATTTGAGAATTCTAAAGTTTCAGAATTTCTCAATTCTTGAGCAAGTGCAAAGAGCTACATGAAATGCAGTAATAGGAACTAAGGAACCCCCATCCCTGAAAGATGCCTATTAACGCAAGTTTTAAAGTTTTGTAGATCAACACGATCAGGAAAGCAGCGAGAAGGCAACGAACTATAAAGTCAAAAGATCTTTGGAAAAAAGCTTCTTGCATAAAACTGATAATAATTTTATTCTTCCCCCACTCTCTTCCTGTGATGTCGAAGGTCTCACTAATCTGTCGCCACTAATCATTGGCATTCTTCTTCAACAAGAGCAAATGCTATCTATCTATCTACCGCTTCTTAACAAGCATATTTACAAACGTTTTGACAATATATACACAAGATTATTGAAATTATGTCAGTAAATATATAATATAAGATAAACATCTGTTGTGCAGCATAGATTTAGGTTCACACTATAACGTTTTAACGAAAAAATTAAACAGTTTAATAGGAGCCCGGTTAACAGTTTAATGTGTGCCTGGTTGGCTCAGTCGGTAAAGCGTTGGTAATACCTACGCATCTCTGGTCGTCAAGACGTAGGTTCGAATCTTGTTGGAGAGGATTATTATATGCGAGAGGTCTGCTGGACGCTTCACCGGTGTACGGTGGTTCACGTAAGTATTGCTTGCGGCTTCCTACATCGACGAGGTCCACGTACAGGTAAAGTGCATATTTCACCCACTCAGTAAAAGTTGAACTATAGGTAAGTTATATATTCTTGAAACCAGGTAAAAGTTCTTTGATAATAAACTCGATAAACTAAGTGAAATAGATCAACTAGGTACTTTTATCTAGAATCGCCAACACTACTTTCAAGTGGGGCTGGGGAAAACCGAATCACTTGGAATTCGAATCTGATTCGAACAATTTTTTCCAATCGGAGCGAATCTCTATTTCTTTGTAAATATCGAATACCGAATCTATCGAATATCCCAATTTACAATTAAACCTCGTCCCCATTGTGAAAATAAAGAAACTTATAGTTTTTAGTTTTCATCAATTCACACTAAAAGCAACAATTTTCATATTTTAACGACGAAATATAATCGATTTTGGTCAAATTTGACCAAAATCGATTGCTTTTCGTCGTTAAAATGAAAATCCTAGTTCATTTAACAAGTTTTTGTGCCTATGAACGATTCCAAATTGATTCGAATAAATTGTGCATCGAATCGATTCGAATCACCGAATCGAATTTTCAAGTCCTACTTGCCAGATCATAAACCCGAAATACTTAACCTGCTATGCTAACCTGCCGGCTTTGAAAACCTGGTCGGAAAATACTTTACAGTGATAAATGCATCCATGTACTCATGTATCTCTTTGTACATTAATGTTTTTATTTCCAGATCCGTTCTGAGCAAGTTCGAAAACATTGCTTGAAAGGAACCACTCAAATGTCGTAGAAAGTTACCACAAGGTAAAGTGCCAACAACTGCACTCTAAGCGGCAAACATCTCATACAGAACTGAACCACCATGATAAAATACATTGAGTGGTATCTGCCCTGGGTGGTGATAAACCTATCACTTCTTCATATTCACCTTTTACGACATTCATGAAACATGTGCTGGCTATCCTAAACCCCGTACTAAGGGGGTTTGAAAATCGACCCTGATTCGAATAATTTTTTCGAATCGTATCGAATTGTTGATTATATAAAAATAACAAATATCATTTTTACTATTACTATTATAGTCTACATTATGATAATTAGGAAATATGCAGCTACGAATTGCCAATATTAGCAAAAATTGACTTAAAACTATGTATTTTAATTTTAACGACAAAATACAACCGATTTTGTTCAAATTTGGCCAAAATCGATTGCATTTTGTCGTTAAAAATGGAAAAATGCGCTTCATTTAGCATGCTTTTGTCCCTATGTCCGATTCCCAACTGATTCGAATAAACTGTACCTCGCATCGATTCGAATTACCGAATCGAATTGCCAAGCCCTATTTCAGGTTACTTTTACATACGGCATGTCTCTTGCAACCTTGCTCTTAACGAATTATGATAACAAAAAAAAACCAACTAACTAAATCTTGGCCATCACGCCGTTTTATAATGTTTTCCACCTATTTTGATTTAGATTTCTCAAAATTGACTAATATCATCTGCATTCACCGTACCACATTCTGTCGTTTTGGCAAATTTAATTAGCCCGAGGTTAATCCGAGGTCACAATTTTTCAACGTTTCATTATTAAATTTCCCCATTTAAAATTTTAATTCTGTCAAGCATGAGCCTAAGATGGACCGCGCCTTAGTGGCGCGATCTCTCAATGGCCCATGCTTGACAGATCATGAAGGGATCGTTTATTTGTGACTATATTTGTGTAATAAAATCAGCAAATTTTCGGTTTAAAAAAGTTTAAAGTAGATATCAGTGTGAATGAAGATAGAAAATAGTTTATCAGCATGACGTAATCCCGTAAAATTATCTTAATTAACCGGAAAATCGATTCCAGAGCTCGATCTTCATTCAGTTTTAATTTATTAACATCTTTTACCGATTTCGCTCACAGCGAATGATTTCAGTCAACAGGGTCGAGAGAAAAAGTAAGTTCATTGGTATTTTTGGAACGCGAGCGGTGTTGTCATGTTTGAATTCTACATTGAAGACTTCGCGCTGATACATTTCTTTGGATTTGTAAAAGCTGTTAGTTAAGGGTGTAATTTCATAAATTTCACAAGGCAAAGAAGTGTTCTCCCACGCATTGACAACATGATTGCAGGCCAACTGCGGCCGCATACGTCTAAATGTACCACGTACAATGTTGCCGAACTCAAACAATAAAAATACAACATAAACATAATAATTATGAACTATGATTCCCAAACATCCATACTTAGACTTTCTTATTTTATTATTTATTTTTTTTTATTGAAATCCACCCTGAGCAAGGTCGGAAGCAGTGCCTGGGAGGAGCCAACTAACGTCCACTTAAAGCAGAGAGCTGCTAAAAGATGTAGTACCAGCACCTGCTGTCTAAACGAAAATATATCAAACAGAACTGAACCGCTATGATAAAAGTGCAGTGATGCTTGCCCTGGGCAATGGTAAAACCACTACCACAACCACTCGTTTACTTTCTTTTAGCCGCCTCTTACGATACGCAGGAGATACGTTTGGACTATTCTGAAGCCCGTGCCTATAGGACCCGTGCCTATAGGACCCGTCCCCACAACCCGAGCACAAACGCTGCCAAGCAATTAGAGCGATATACAAATACGCTTCTCACAATCACCTATTTGAGAGTATTGCATCGCAGGTTGAAGATATCGAGTTCGAGTCCCGGTAAATCCGACTCGTTAATCCATGTCCAATATCTTTTACGACACGCAAGCAATATAGCTAAAAGCCCGCGTCTACAGAGTTAATTGACTTTCATTCTTGCAACTGAATAACGACACCTAGAACCTCTTCAAGAAAAATTTTCTGCAATGCTATTCATTGAGGTAATTCGCACACAAAAATAAAGTTAAAAGATTGTTTTCTTAAGCATGAGCCACAGATGGACCGCACCCTCTGGGTGCGATCCATCAGTGACTCACGCCTAACAAAACACATATGTTCAGAATATCTACAATTAGAGACGAACATTTTTCAAAATTATTTTCTAAAAATCAAATTGGTTTATGCAATATTTTTGTGTTCCAAATGCTATCAAGCCATCTGTTGCGGTTCTCTCAATCAAATTTTGTGGGAAGCTTATCTAAATCTGCACCTTCCCAGAGGAATGCTATACATTCAGGTGTGTAATTTAACCAATATGTCAGATCTGTCATGTCAAACAATACGGACAATCCATGCTCGGTGGCTCAGTCGGTTAGGCGATGTCTTAGAGTTTGAAAGGCCCACGGTTCGATGCTTGGGCGTTCCACCAACCTGTAGCATAGAAAAAATAAATACACTGCAGAGATCCCCGGTAGGTTCACGGACAGGTCATATCCGAATCAGGAACAAAAAAAAAAAACGATGCCGTTTCGTTTCAAGTATCAAAAATAAATACTTCCTGTCCGCTGGAAAAGGCGATTAAAAGGAAAAGTGGAATCTTTTTTACAGCCACTTCTTGGAGTGGATCACTCTGTCCAAGGCCCTGTACCGGCGGCCACCTATAGACTGGGAGGGTTTAAATTGCTGGAAGGGTATGATCTTTACCTGGCTATGGGCTTAGCCTACCCAAATAATATCGATAAGAAAAATTACTGTCAAAGACCAGTGCTTTAGTTGCATTTTTATTGCAGTGTACAGTGTACATTCATCTGAGCGCTGCGTACGGCTTCCTCCATCCACCATGTCCGTGCTGCAGAAAGTAAAATGTAAGCTAAAACCTTCAATCGCTATTAGAAACTGTTTCCTGCACAAATGGTCGTCATATGGTCAAGTCATATTCTCGGCTTTCCTCACCGCAGGATGAAAACATTTATTTCTATGCTATCGCGATTTGACTGGAGGTTCATGGCGATTTGGGGCACTAAGCCATATTCCCTATCAAAATAATAAATGAAAACGCACAATGGGGCCACAAGACATATTTTTTCTATAATAATAATTTTTTCTATAATTTTATGATAAGTCCACTCTAGTAATTGTCTATTCCTTCATGCCTCCTCAAAAATCACGAATTTTGTCTTCTGCATCTCTTCATAAATTGACTAATGGCTCCTTGGGTATAGGCCGGGTATAGGTGCAAACCACCTATCTAAATACTATACTATCCTTCAAGATTAGTTATGTAATATATGAATAACAAAAGCAAAATCAATAATATCAAGTCATGTTGAGCGGAAGGTAGGGGGATAGTACGACCCCTGGGTATAGGCACGTCCCTCGGGTCGCCAAATACTAAACTATTTTTCAAGATTAGGTATGTAATATATATAGCGAAATCAATGACAATAAAATATTGTTAATTAGAAGGAGGAACCTTATTAACCTAATAGGAATTTTTCTTTTGTTCAGCATTACTTGGAAGAGATAGAGGGACTATGATGACCGTATGATCGGATCGATCCCACCTTACTAATACCGAAATAATGTGCTTTTGTGATATTTCTACCATGCACCATATATTCAAGGTTAGCTCAGTCGATAAAAGCGTTGGGAATACACTTTGAGCTACGCATCTCTTGTCGTCATGACTTGAGTTCGAGTCCCGGGATGGATGATGATTATATGCGAGCGGTCTGCTGGACGCCTCGTCGGTGTACAGTGGTTCACGTAAGCACTGCTTACGGCTTCCTCCACCAACCAGGTCCGCGCACAGGGAAAATGAGAAATATGACAAGCCAAAAACCTTCACTCAAATTCAAAACTGGCATCTGCAGAAGAGGTCGTGGTTCGCCATATGGTTAAGCTGAATTGTCGGATTTCCTCTCCCGCAGGATAAAAATGAAATCCTGAAATCTTATTATGTTAATTTTCTGGTCGACGAATCAATAAAATCTCACCTTGTCTATCTTAGCCACGAATGGACTGTACCTTATGTGCTTGCTTAGACATTTTTATTTTGTTAAACATGAACCGCGTCTCATCGACGCAATCCATCAATGACTCATACTTGGCAAAAGATGTTTTGACCAATTTTTGGGACCCAACCTCGTCGCAAAGCGGTAGACATAATTTTGCTAATCGAACTTCGGCGGACATAGAACTGGTTATGCACTGACGACTTGAAATCATTCGAAAGCTTTGAATCCACTTGACCATTTGGTGGCATAAAAATCTCGTAGCATTCTTCTATCTACAAAGTCAAATAATCTTTATTCATATTCTTCAATTTTATGAACACCTCATAAAAAAATCGCTAAGGACAGATACTCATCATTGTACTTCCCCATAGCGGTTCAGTTCTGTTTGGATGTTTTCCGCTTAGAGTGCGGTTTCTAGTACTATATCTTGTAGTAGCCCTTTGCGAATATTTGCCCTTTAGTTGGTTCCTTTTAGGCGCTGCTTCCGACCTGGCTTAAGATTGAATTTCAATAAAAAAAAATACCAACGACCGACTTAATATAAAACATAGCGCCGGTGCCAGCATAAGTGAAAACTCTCAAGCAAAACTAAACCGATATTTTTTTATCTCTAGAGCTGGGCGAAACCGAAGCATTAGAAATTTGATTTTTTGATTCCCATATTTACTATTACAACTTGCCTTCATTGTGAAACTCAACAAATTGTCGGTGCCAACAACTGCTGCCTAAATGAAAACCTCTCAAGCTTAACTTAACTATGTATTTCTTTCTCTAGGGCTGGGCAAAACCGAATCATAAGGAATTCGCATCTGATTCGAATTAGTTTTTCGAATCGGATCGAATCATTAATTTCTTGTAAATAAAAAATATCCATTTTTACTATTGCAACTTGCCTCCATTGTGAAAATCAACAAATTTATAGTTTATTTACAATCCACACTACATGTCCAGGAGCAACAATTTTATTTTCATATTTTAACGACAAAATATGATCGGTTTTGGTCAAATTTAATTGCATTTTGTCGTTAATTAAAATTTCAGTTTATTTAGCAAGTTTCTGTTCCTATGAACGATTCATGATTGATTCGAATAAATTGCGCTTCGATTCTATTCGAATCATCGAATCGAATTGCCCAGCCCTATCTATCTCAAACAAATTTTCGAATTTTCAAACAAAAACTATAAATATTTATCTTAAGATATTCAAGCTGCATCCAATAAGGATATAGGTTTGACATTAATTATTGTAAAACAATTATAAACTAAACTGAAATCGAATTACATCGTCCCAGGGGGATACGGACTAATATTGCCCCTAAAATTGAAAAAGTCATATAAATTCTTCATTAGGGATTATAATATTGTCAAGCATGACCCACAGATGAACCGCGCTATAAAGGCGCGGTCCATCAGTGTGTCATGCTTAACATAATAATAAAAAACTAAATGTCTCCGGCTGAGAATACCACTCGAACTTCATATCGATATTGTAAATTGACTTCAGGTACAAATCTGATGAGAAAAATATTTCGAGATTAATTACATGTCATGCTACCATATTGCTTTGTTAATTCTCTACGGGATCTCTATCTTAATTAACTAGACGAAGAATGAAATTGACAAAGTTGAACTTGTTAAGGATAGTATAGGTCACTGGTAGAATTCTTTCATTTTTCACTTTTTTCGTCAAAAAATTTTTTTTTTGAAATTCACTCTGAGCAAGGCGGGAAGCACTCCCAAAGGGAACTAACCAACAGTCACTCAATGACAAAGAGCTAACAAAAGATGTAGTACCAGCAACTGCTCTCTAAACGGAAAACATTCCAAACACAACTGGACCATTATTTTGAAAGTTAGTGAGTGGTATCTGCCCTGGACGATGGTTAAACCATCTACCACTTCTTTGCTTTCTTATATTCACTACTTACGACACGCAGGTGGTACGTTAGGATTATTCTAAAGCCCGTTCCTACAGGGCGAGAATTCACTCTAAGCAAGGTTATGAGTAGAAGTAAAAAAGAGGAGCAGATGAAAAAAAGAGGAAAAAATGCAAAAAAGAAAAGCAGATGTAAAAAAAATTGTTGGAACACGTTGGAGATTTTACTTTACTTCCCGCAAGGAATATCACGAACCGGAAAAGTTCAAAGTCGTTTTTTCTCTAACCACTAATGTGACCCCAATTAGGAAGTCCAAACTCATTAGACCTTTGCGATTTGTCTGTCTTCACGTTGCACTATGATGCAGCAAAAGTTTATTTCATCAAGCATGAGCCACAGATGGATCGCGCCCTGGCGGCGCGAACCACAGTGATCATACTTGACAAAATATACTATAATAAAGTGTTACTCAGTGGCAGGATGGAAGACGTTAATTCTCTTAGGCGCCTTTTTAGCCACATTACGCGGGATTTATTGACTTTGAAAAAACAACTCCCAACATGTTAAAATATCTGAAAATATGATAAATAAACCATCAATTGCATCTTTTTAATTAACGTTTACTCTAAGCAAGGATGATAGAAGGCACAAAAAGAACAAACTAACAGTCAACAAAATGGCAAAGAGCTCCTGGGCCTAGCCAAGGTCGTATTCAAAGTATATATATATATATACTTTGAATACGACCTTGGATATATATATATGAAAAGTGGTAGACGGTTATTCTATTACATTAAAATATACTCTTAGTGCATTTCAATTCTGTAATTCAAATCGTTTCGAAGCACAATTGCTTCGAGTATTTGAGCAAATTGTGACAGCATTTGCTCTTTATATAGAATTAGTGACTTGGTGGGATGCGAAATAATTCTCCAAATCAAACTCAAATCACAAATGATTATATTTTGCCCGGCCCTAATCTCTAAGCAAAGTTGGGAGCAGATACAAAAATAACATACCAGCAATCACTAATGTGGCGAAGACCAATAAAAATATGATATATACCCCACGCATTCCATACAAGCAGAGACTGTGGAATGTCCCAAAATCATGCTATACCAGCATATTGTTTGTTCAATTCTCTATAAAATCTTTATTTTGATTGACAAGTCAAAGAATGAAACTGTTCAAAGTGAATTTGTTAAAGATAAATGTAGAAGCTCACCAGCATTTTTTTGTCATTGAAATTCAATTCAGATAAGGTCAGGGGCAGACAAAAACGACAAAAGCAACTCCTAAAATGTTAGAACCTGTGAAAATAGAATAAATATACCATTCGACAAGATAATAAAAGAAATTGTGTGTGGTGTTGCCAATTAGAGCAAATGATGACGACCATATTGTTAGAATTTTTGAGATCCAATAACCATGTCCCATGTGACCAGATTGCCTGGTTTTTGTTTCACGTGTCACAACCCCTCATTTCAGTGGGCGCGATGGCCTAGTGTTTCAACAAATTGCAGGTTGAAGGTCTCGGGTTCGAGTCCCGGCGAGTCCGGCTCGCTTAATCAAGCCCACCAATCAACCCAGGGTGTAATAACTTGGGTAGGTTAAGCTGATCTCCAATCTGAGAAGTGGCTATAAAAATAATGAGTAGCTCATGCTCTTCAGGGTCCTATACCAGCGGCGACTTAGAGATGAACAAGGTCAATGTTATCGGAAAGACATCATCTTCCCTGTCCGACATAGCTTTCCCGATTGGGCACAGTACGTGTCACCGTTCCATTTTTTTCCCCAATAACTTAATATTGTTGAAAAAACAAATGTGTGACATTAAATCAATACAAATTAATTTCGAGTTTTTTAATAAAAAAAAAAATTTCCTAAACAAACGAATCTTTACTTGTCATAACATCACGTAAGCTTGATAAATCCTTACTAGGTAGATGAATCTAGGCAATATAATTCGATGATTAGAATCGATTCGAAACGAAAATGATTCGAATTACTCGCGAATCGTTCATACAAAAACAAAAAACTTGCTAAATTTCGAGGAATTTCCATTTTTAAACGCCAAAATGCAATTGATCTCGGTCAGTTTTCAATGCAGTGCCTGAAAGAAACCAACCAACGGCCACTCAATGGAAAGAGCTACCACTAGGTGTAGTACAGGCAACTGCATTTTAAACAGAAAACATACAAAATAGAACTGAACCATCATGGTAAAGTGCAGTTAGTAGTATCTGCCCTGGGCAATGATAAACCATCTATCAATTCTTTTTTTCCTTACAGTCACCTCCTACGACACACAGGAAATACGTCAGAGCTATTCTAAGGCCCGTACCTACAGCGCAAAGATATTTAGAATAGATCTGACCCCATAAAGATTCCCACATAATACAAGATTTCTGAACTCCTATACAAAGCCACATTTTTCTGCGTTGAACAGCGAATGCCCTATGGAACTCCCTACACACGTCAATCAATCCCGCGTAATGCGGCTAAAAAATCGAATTAATGTCTTACATCCTGCCACTGAGCAACACTTTAATATAATATATTTTGTCAAGTATGATCACTGATGGATCGCGCCCTGCGCATCTGTGGCTCATGCTTGACAAAATAAACTTTTGCTGGATCATAGTGCAACGTGAAGACAGACAAATCGCAAAGGACTAATGAGTTCGGACTTCCTAATTGGGGTCACATTAGTGGTTTGACAAAAATGACTTTGAACTTTTTCGGTACGTGATGTTCCTTGCGGAAGAGAAACTACCGTCTTCAACGAGTTCCAACGAAATGGTTTAGCTCATATATTGCCATTTGTTCTATAGTCAATTCTTATAGTGGATCACCCTGTCCAAAGCCCTGTAACAGCGGCCACTTACACACGGACAGGATTACTATTGTTGGATAGATATGGACAGGATTACTATTGTTGGATAGATATGATCTTTTTCAGTTCGGCTTAGCCTACCCAAGTTATTGCACACTGGGTTGAGTGGTGGGCATGAATAAGCGAGTCAAAATCGCAGGGACTCGAACCTTAGATCTCCAACCTGCGATGCCAACAGGTTCAACCACTAGGCCATCGCGCCCACTAATCATGCTTCCGAACGTGATTGTGTGAATGAGCAAATAAGGATCATTTGGTCTCGACTCCACTGATGTTTTTCCAATTTTGGTTCTGTCAAATATTACAAATTAAATTTGAGCTGGTATCAATAGACATCTTTTACGGATGAATGAATTTCATTCCTGCATTTATGTAGCTTTTCGCATATTTGCGGTTCGTTTTCGAGACTCGTGATAAATGTCTTGCAACCTTGCTATGATCAAATTTTTCATAAAAAAAATGAGTAAAATAAACAGAAAATGTATCGTTTTATCACTACAAATTGCTGTAAAAGTCATAGTCAAACACAAAATCGCCCTCTCTGTGTGCCTGCTGAAGGTGAATTGGGATCGAGATGCGGACTGGAATACCATTTTTTATTACAGACAGAGTACGATTCGCCACCAAGGGCATTTCGTGCAAAAAATGCAAACACATACATTACATTACGTACATAAAATATTGATTGTGGCAATCGATTCATAATCAATAAATAAAGTGAGCTATATATCGCTGAACTTTGCGGGCGCGATGGCCTCGTGGTTAAGCATGTCGGCATCGCAGGTTGAAAATCTCGTGTTCGAATCCCGACGAGTCCGCTTTGTTAATTCATGCCCACCACTCAACTCAGGGTGTGATAACTTGGGCAGGCTAAGCCAAACAGGAAAGATCTTATCTTTCCAGTGATTCTAACTCTGTCCGTCTATAAGTGGCCGCGGTTACAGGGTCTTGATAAGGGTGATCCACTCTAAGGAGAGGCTGAAAAATATGGTGAGAGGACACATCCTATTCGGTTCGGCAGTAGGACTGGGCAATTCGATTCGGTAATTCGAATCGATTCGAAGCACAATCAATTCGAATCAATCGTGAATTGTTCATAGGAACAAAAACTATTTAAGTGAACTAAGATTTTCATTTTTAACGACGAAATGCAATCGATTTTGGTCAAATTTGACCAAAATCGATTATATTTCGTCGTTAAAATATGAAAATTGTTGCTCATAGTGAGAATTGAAATACACCATAAACAATAAATTTCTGTATTTTCACAATGGAAACAAGTTATAATAGTAAAATGGGATATTTGTTATAAATATGAAATTAGTGATTCGATCTGATTCGACAAAATTATTCGAATCAGATTCGTATTCCAAATGATTCGGTTTTGCCCAGCCCTATTCGGCAGGGCCTTCAAAAGGCCAACCAATCAGAAATCTTATTTTGTTAATTAAGAGCCACAGATGGATCGCGTCGCATCGACATTCCAAACATAACTGAACCGTATAGTAAAGAACGGCGATGACATCTGCCCTGGGAGATTGCATAATCATCTTCCAATTCTTTCCTCCCTTTAAGTCGCAGCTTACCATACGCAAGAACTACGTTAGGGCTATTGTAAAGCTCGTAACAAGACTCACATTAAAAACATAACTAACACAATCAGAAATTTTATTTTGTCAAGCATGAGCCACAGATGGACCGCGTCTCATCGACGCGATCCATCAGTGACTCATACTTAACGTAAAAACTGAGCAGTAGCTTAGTAGTAACCTGAACTCATTTTAGAACAAGAAGTTTTTGATCCGACTTGAATACAAGCTTAATTCGAATGATTTAATTTTTTTTATAGCTTAAGTTATTACACACTGGGTCGAGAGGTGGGCCTATTTAAGCTAGCCGGACTCGCCGTGACTCAAACCCAAGATCTTCAATCTGCGATGCCAACATGCTTAACCACTAGGCCATCGCGTCCAACCATCTCAGTGATTCGCCAGGATTTGGTTTCGAGTTTTCATTCAAACTTAATAACTTTATAACAATATTCCAGTAAAACTGGATAGCATGATACTATGTAAACTACTCCCACCTCCAAAAGTCAGGATTATTTTGATTAAAACTAGTAATTTTTATTAAAATTTATTCTAAGCAAGGACGGAAGCAGTGCCTAAAAGGCCCCTATCATCGGCCACTTACTCCCAGGGAGCTAGAAAAAGAAATGATACCAGCAACTACATTCTATATGAAAAACAACCGAAACAGTACTGAACTGCCATGGTGAAATTGAATGAGTGGTATCCGCCCTGGTCGATGGTAAAATCATCTACCACTTATTTATCTTCTTTTAGTCGTCTCTGACGACACGCAGGAAGTACGTTAGGAATATTCCGAACCTCCACATACAGGGCGCACACTTGACTATATATAGGGTATATTAATAGATTTGGTTCTTAACCAGGGGTACGTGTACCCCTCAGGCGTACGAAGCACCAAAGCAGGGTCTACGACATGAAGAGTGAAATTACAGGCTATTCAGGCATATTTGTGAAGAATGCGTAATAAGTCACCACGTTTACAAAGAGTCGATTCTTCGAGAAACACGATTGCAATCGACGTATCTCGGAGATCGATTCTTCGTAAACCGAACAAGACGATGCATCAATCCAAAGAATCAACGCATAATAAAACGATGCAAACAGGTTGTCTAACTTTTTGAGACGATTCGCTATAGGGAGAATCGATGCTTTGTAAACGGCTTTATTTCCGTCGGCAATTGTATACGGGGATACGAGAAAACTTCATGAAAGCTCAAAGGGTACGATCGCTCAAAAGGTTAAGAAACACTGGATTAGAAGAGTCAGATAATCAAATGACATAAAAAAACTTGAGAAAAAACTCCGTGAAAGTTGAACCAGGTACTCACCTTTTGAAAATTGCCGAGCTATAGTTAAGGTATTCATAATAGGTTTATTTAAGCGCTGTTTTTGGAGTAGATAACCCTGACCAGACCCTGTACTGGCGGCCACTTTTAGACGGACATTGTTAGTATTGTTGGGAACATTTCATAGGTTGAAAGAGTCAAATCACCCAACGGTATAAAAACTTGAAATAAAGCACGGTAACAGGTTAACTAGGTACATCAGATATCTTAAAAAAAATGAAAAAGTACTCTAGAAAATAAAATCGACAAACTGCGCTGTTTTACCTAAAATTGCCTGCACTAACTCACTCAGCCCTTTGTCCGATATCATCACACCCTTAGCGGTGCGTTCCATCAACAACCCATATTTGGCCAAAAAAGTCAACTTTGAATTTTTAAAAAATGCCAAGTAAAATTACTGTCAAAGATCAGTGATTTTGTTGCATTTTTTTGTTACAATGTATACCGCAATACACGTTAGCATTGCTTTGCGTTAATTTCATTCACATACCTACAAAATATAAACAGACGCAACAAAACAAGCACTCTTCTTAGCTGGCAGACCAAACCGTTCAGTTGCATAAGAAAATGTAAATATACGCATGTGCAGCGTTACGATAGCGTAAAACGCGATTATGAAATAAAACAAACCTAGAAAAAACGCAACCTACGCAAACGTGTATTGCAGCTGTGTAATTCGATTCGGTGATTGATGCTAGAAAATTCGATTCGGTGATTCGAATTGATTCGAAGCACAATTTATTCGAATTAATCGTAGGACCATCATAGGAAAAAACTGCTGAATTAGATAGACCTCATTTTTAACGACAAAATGTAATCGATTTTGGTCAAGTTTGACCAAAATCTAATATATTTTGTCGTTAAAATGTGAAAATTGTTGCGCTTAAACATGTAGTGTGAATTCAAAAAACACTATGAACTATAAATTTCTTGATTATCACAATGAAGGCAAGTTGTAATGGTAAAATTGGATATTTGTTATTCACATGAAAGATTATGATGAATTCTAAATAATTCGGTTTTTCCCAGCCCTAATTGCAGCCCTAATGAAAGACATTCAATGGCATTAGTGGTTATGCAAATGCGTTGAACCTGACCTTTTGTCATTCACAGAATCGTACATACTCGTTAACTTATACTGAACTGAACAACTATTTTCAGAGGTTGTAGTGTGGGGGAGACTCGAAAAGCATTTATGACCTACCCTTTCAATGACTCGACGTGACCAGCAACTGAACTCTAAATAGAAAACATTCCAAACGGAACTGAGCCGTTATGGTGAAGTGCATTCAGTGGTATCTGCCCTGGACGATGGAAAACTATCTACTACTTTCTAGAGCATTCCAAATGGAACTGAACCGTCAAAGTAAAGTGCAGTGAGTGGTATCTGCCCTGGGCGATGAAAAAACTATCTACTCCTTCTTCTTTTTACTCTTTTAGACCCCTCTTATGACACACTGGAAATAACTAACGGCTACTTAATGAAATGGAACCGCCGCCCCAGTCTGAAAATCTTAAATAGAGCTGCGCAAAACCGAATCTTTTGGAATTCGAATCTGATTCGAATAATTTTTTCGTATCGGATCGAATCATTAATTCTGTGTAAATAACAAATATCCCATTTAACGATTATAACTTGACTCCATTGTAAAAATTGAAAAATTTATAGTTTATTGAGTATATTCAATTCACACTCCATGTCTAAGAGGACAATTTTTCATATTTTAACGACAAAATGGAGATTATAGTTTATTTAGCAAGTTTTTTGTTCCTACAAAAACGATTCACGATAGATTTGAATAAATTGTGCCTCGAATCAATTCGAATCACCGAATCGAGTCGCCCCAGTCCTAATCTTCGACAAAGCATCTTTTGTTAAGTATGTGTCACTGATGGATGAATCGCTTCGAAAAGACATCACATTGAACCAATTTGAGGATCTGTAATCTCACTTTTTTAAACTCTTTTTCTCGCCTTCTGACTGTTTAATATTGTTATGAAATTAAATCCAAATCGAATTTTCAAATTCTTAATCCCCCCCCCCCCCCCCCCCCCCACCCTCCTTCTTTTCGAATTGGCATTAATCGCATCAACTTGGCGTCGTTTAAACTTTGGAAATAGGCAATAACTGCAAATGACCAGTGAATTTACAGTAATTCTGCTACTGTATCGTTAAAGGTATTTTGACAAATGTTTTGCGATGAAGGCTACAAATATTTGAACTCTCATCTAAGTCCGATACTACTAATTTTCAGATTAAATCCAGGGTCGATGTTATAAAGTTATTGATGTGGTCGGGAAGGGTTAAGCCCTTCGCAGTATAATTAAACCACATCTGCCGGTAAATCTGTAACGTGATGTTACCGTCTGAACGCGTATATTATTAATGAGCAATGCAAAACGATATTTCACAGTGCGAAGTAGTGTTGAAAATCCCAGGCATATAGTATACTTATTTCACCGTTGTTAATTTCAAAGTACTTTTACCTAATTTCATGGATTTGATTTACGTAGTTTAACTTTTGCCGAGTTTTCTGCTTGAAGTTTCACATGGTAAATTTAGTGGATGAAAGAAAAAAATTATTTATTTTAAACTTTTTCTACAGTCACTTATTGAAGTGGATTACCTATACCACGCCCTGACCCCGCGGCCACTTGTAGACGGACATGTTTAGAATTGTTGGAAAGGTATGATCTTTCCGGTTCGTCCAGGTCTACACCCCGGGTTGAGTGATGGACATGAAGTACAGAGTCGTAACTCGAAAATGAAATCTTCAACCGACGATGCCAACATGATAACCACAGGGCCATCGCGCCGACACAACTAGAAAAGTGTTAAAGAATAAATGTTATAAAATCCCCGGCTCTGTGGCTCAGTCGGATAAACGTGTTCGTATTATCCGCGAGGCTGATGGTTCGACGCTTGACCGTTTCACCACTGATCGAGCCCCTAGGCAAGGCACTTCGCGGGTAGCTGTAACATAGAACAGATACACAGTCACTGTCCTTGCCTTGCGTTTGTTGAAGACCCCCGGTAGGTCCACCGACAGGACGTAGCAAATTATTCGAAAAAAGTCACGGAAGTCAATTTTACAGCTTTAACCGAGTAACATCACTGTCAAAGGGCGGTAATTTTACTACGCTTTTCTCACAGTGTCCGTTTTTTGCTAAAATGTAGAAACACGATCAATAACCTACTTTTAATGGGACAAATAGACAACAAATAAACCTAATTATTTCAGTGAGAAACGCGTAATTAAGATATTTTTGTAACGAAATATGAGTAAGGTAAATATATTTTTCACGAAATGATCGATTTACTTTAATTGCGTATAATTTATTGTGTAAATATTGGACCTCTCTCATCAGTAATTTTATGCTCTATGAATTTTGATGAGGTAGGGCTTTTGTTTTATCAAGCATGAGCCACAGATGGACCGCGCTTTGAAAGCGCGATCCATCGGTGACTCATACTTGGAGGACAATCTTTTGAAAAGATATATTTCTTATGTGGCGAACGGGAGGTAAGAAATTGGCGGTTTGCCATAAGGCTATCCAATGACCTTTATTTTTCATGACGTCATAGCGTGGCGTGAAGTCTCGATAAACGCCTTTGTATTGATATGTTGTATGTTTTTGTTTATTTTTCCCTTGCGTCACATTGCGTAAGGATAATTAAGCGTAAGGATAAATAAACAAACGTAAGAAACTTACGCAAACTACGCAAGCTTGTATTAGTGCTGGCAATATTAGGTAAAAATAGTGCTTGGCAATTTGATTCGGGGATTCGAATCGATTCGAAGCACAAAATATTCGAATCAATCGAGAATCGTTTATAGGAACAATAACTTGTTAAGTGAACTAGGATTTTAATTTTTAACGATGAAAATGCAATCGATGTTGGTCAAAGTTGATCAAAATCGATTGTATTTCGTCGTTAAAATATGAAAATTTTTGCTCTTAGTGTGAATCGAAATTCACTATAAGCTATAAATTTCTTTATCTTCACAATGGGGACAAGCTATAATAGTAAAAATTGGATATTTGTTATTTACAAAGAATTAGTGATTCGATCCGATTCGAAAAAATTATTTGAATCAGATTCAAATTCCAAACGATTCGGTTTTGCCCAGCCCTGGGTAAAAATACAGAGTTTTCCTGGTCTATCTGTTTACCGAGTTTATTTTCAAAGTACTTTTACCCAGTTTCTAGGATAATATTTATATGTGGTTTACCTAGTTTACCTGAGTTTTATGATTGAAATTTCACCGAGTAAAACTTCAACATGAGTTTTACTAGGTAAAATAGGTAAATATACATATTTTTCAATTAGTTACCAATTGAAACAATAGGTACCTGTCGCTAGGACTTGGCGATTCGATTCGGTGATTCGAAGTTCAGATTATTCGAATCATTCGTGAATCGGTCATAGGAACGAAGAACATGCTAAATGAAGTGCATTTTATCATTTTTAACGACAAAATGCAACCGATTTTGGTCAAATTTGAAAAAAGAAAAAAAGAAAGAAGAAAAAATCAAGAAATTGTCTTTTCAAAAAGATTATCACAATGAATATAAGATTTACCTTATTTCCCATACTATATTGTAACAAAAGTACAGTAAATTTACTGGCCATTTGCAGTAATTACATATTTACAAAATTAAAAAACGTCATATTGATGAGATTTATGCCAATCATGGGCTGTTGATCAAAAAAGTCGATTTTAAATTTTTCTCAATACCGGCAAGTGAAACTACTGCCAAAGACCAGTGATTTTGTTGCATTTTTGTTACAGTGTAAGTACCTACTTTTTGAACCAGCCACGTAGTTGAAAATTAGGCAAATTGACCTAATTTACCAAGTAAACCTTTGAGGTATAAAACTTCATACAGAAATCTCGGTAAAAGTCAAACTAGTTAAAAGTATTATAAAATAACTAGGCAACCTAGGCATACTAGGTAAACTAGATACTCATACCTAGAATTACCAACACTACTCTGTTGACAGGTTTCTGCCCAGAGTGCGGTCATTCCTCTTTTTGTGGTAACTTTTAGCCATCGAAGTGCGCGTTATTTGTTCCCTTTTAAATAATAATTACAGCCCACTTTGAAATAGGGTTGGGCAATTCGATTCGGAGAATGGATTCGAAGCAAAATTTAATCGAATTAATCGTGATTCGTTCATAGGAACAAAATTTGCTAAATGAACTAAAATTTTTCTTTCTAAATTTGACCAAAACGATTATATTTTGTTAATAAAAAATGAAAATTGACGCTCTCAGACACGGAGTATTAATTGAAAATACACTGAAACTTGTAAATTCCCTGATCTTAACAATTTGCGATATTAAAAATGGAATTTTTGTTATTTATATGGAATTAGTGATTCAATGCGATGGGAAAAAATTATTCGAATCAGATTCGAATTCCAAACGATTGGGTTTTGCCCAGCCCTACCTGGAGGAGAGAACATCAATAAAAAATAAACAAATAACGCTCATATTTATCCTTCCAACATTGCTTAGGAGTAAAATCGCCTACACTGCTGCATATATTACATTTACAGAACTCTGCAGTATCATCAGTAATTATATTAATATATTATAACACACAGCTAATAGTCGAACAACGGATCGATATTTTATACAAAAGAAAAGAAAATTGATAGATGTAAACAAAAAACGTAGCTTTCATAAAATATTATCTCGAGTCTTTGAAAGTTATTACGTTCAGAACGAATGGTTTCGAAAGAATATGGTCTGTTTTCGATTCGAAAATAAATTTCTAAACAGGTTTTGTAAAGCCTTAATTTTTAACGAATTATGCCGTCGATTCATTTTTACGGAAAGACAACATCCCATTCCACGAACACCCTTTCCAAGGCCCTGTAACAGCGGCCACAGCGTTACAGTTACTCGAAAGAGGTATCATATTTTCCTTTACTACACACTGGGTTGACTAGTTGGCATGGATAAGCGAGTCGAACTCGACGGGGCTCGAACCCGAGGTCTTCAATCTGCGATGCCAACATGTTTAACCACTAGGCCATCGTCCCTCACTCTGTTACGCAAATACTATCCTGCTCAATTATCTTTGTAAAGTTATCTACATGTGGAAACGAAATTGCAAGAAAAAGAGAAAAAGGGACCGATAGTTCGCTACACTTATTATCGATTCATGTTTTGAAATTTTCTTGATCTTTACAATCCCACGTTATAGACACTCAAAATACCATATAATATGATAAAAATGTCACGGATTTGAGGTAAATAATATGAACAAATCTCTTAACTAATATCAAGGATTATCAATCTCCCGCCATTGATGGATCGCGCCGCCGAGGCGAGATCCATCAATGGCCGGCGATCGACAAGGAAAACTTTCGTTCTAGTTGGAAACAACCGCGAAGATTTTAATGCTTCAACTTTCACGGTACTTAGGAAGGAGAACGTGACCCTGGCGCCGTTAGCAGATTTAAAATTCACCTCAATAGTCTGAGTTTATTATGGTTCAATTGATCCCGACCCGGAGTCGGAAACGTCTCTGTTTTAACTGAAATTTGAGAATTTAAGAGGCAGTTGTAGATATTATTTATCGTTTTTGAAGTCGAGAATTGTATCCTCATTTTTGAGAACATATTGAACGAACCCATTGCCACATTACCGTAAATTTCCAATGGTGAAAACTTCGTCCGAACTACTATAAGCACTCGTGTTTACGTTGCGATTGTCATGTGGTTAACATGTTGGCATCGTAGGTTGAAGATCTAGTGTTCGAGTCACGGAGAGTTCGGCTTGTAAATCCATGCCCACCACTCAACCCCGGGACGGGACCAAAAAAATCATATGTGGCCCTGCCTTATATAAGTGATTTCTGATACAGGGACTTGGTCCGGCTGAACCTCTACAGGGAGTGTTATTAACAAAATATATAATAAATCACGTTTCTCCTGATAGTATATCGATTAATAAAATTTGAAAAAATAAAGTTGTTCATTCTGGTAATAAACATTTTTCTCTATATGAAAACATTTCAAACAAAAGTGTACCACTATAAGAGAGTGCAATAAGAGAGTGCCTTCCACGACGCGCCTACTATGGCACTAGTGTATTTCTAAACTCAACACATAAAAAGCTAAAAAAAAAGAGTAAATTCGTATTTTGCCAGGCATGAGCCACATAGCGGGGGCCATAGCTTGATAATCACTCAGGTTTCTCGCGACTCCCTTCACCCAAGACAGCAGTGTCTTTTATTCGACTTTTCAATTCTTCTGTTTGTTCAATTTGCATTGAGTGATAAATACGCTTTACACAATTAACTCTCGGGTTGGCGGCGCGAGAAGCTAGTGCAAGAAATGTGAATGATCGTTTCCCCACCGAGCGTGCCCTTCAGCAAGGCACTTCACTGATAGCAGTAACATAGAACAGATACACAGTCACTACAAAGGTCCATGCCTATCGGTTGTCTGGTATGAGCCCTCCGGTACGTTCACGGACAGGCAATAGCAAATGACACAAAAAACTTAAAAAAACAAGACATCCACTCGGAAATTTCGTTTTGCCAAGCATGGGCCACAGAAGGTCCAGATCAGTGACTCATACTTAACTATTCTAGTTCAAAGGCCAACCGAAAGCAAAGGATGACAAGTCCCTAATAGCCTTGTTACCTTAACCTTGAATAATTTACGAAGCTGTATAACCTTTTGGATTTGACGCCAAGATTGAAATTACGAAAACTATTTGTATGCTTTGATCTTTATTAGATTTAAATAACTTTAACGATTTTGGTCTCGGCTTAAAGTATTACTCGCATTTGTCACGGATTTAGGTTTTGAACTTATTGGGAATTCAATGGGACAGTTTTGGCAAGACAGTATAAAGTAAAACTCAAATAGATGGCACGATGGCCACGATTGTCATGTTGGCATCGCAGGTTGAAGGTCTCGGGTTTGAGTCCCAGTCAATCCGGCTCGCTTATCCACCCACCACTTTAATAACTTGGGTAGGCTTAGCCGAACCGGGAATCCAAATCTTATCTTTCCAACAACACAACAACACTTTTTTGGCCAAATATGGGGTATTGATGGAACGCACTGCGAAGGAGCGGTTCATCAATAGTCCATAATGGGCATAAATCTTATCAACATGGCGTTTTTTTAATTTTGAAAATATGCAATTACTGCAAATGACCAGTAAATTTACTGTACGTTTGTTACAGTGTAGCGAAAGCTTGTTTGAGAATGAGAAATAAGATTCTAATTACCTGTTTATTAAGAAAAATAAAGCTTTAATCTTTTTGATAGACACTTTCGCATATTGCATGCGTTACTTTAGAACGGAATTTCTAGAGATCTATTATATCAACGGGAAGATTCAATAAAAGGCCAGTATTGTCAAAAAGCCAAAATACGTTTTCTTATAACCACTTCTTGGAATGAATCACCCTGACCAAATGCCTTGTACCAGCGGTTACTTATAAACAAAGAGGCTAGTGTTGCTGGACAAATAGGACCTATCCTGTTCGGCTTAGTCTACCCAAGTTATTTATTGCACCCTGGGTTGAGTGGTATGCATGGATCAACTAGCCGGCCTCGCCGGGACTCGAACCCGATACTCGATATTAAAACTGCGTTGTCAACATGTTAACCACAAGGCCATCGCGCCGTTTATCAAAAAAATACAATTTACATTTGCAAAATCATATTAATCACAGAAAGGACTAATCGATTCGAATCATAATTCTGAAGGCGCTATTTCATTATCAAGTACGGCAGTGCAATTCGGTTCGGAGATTCGAATCGATTCGAAGTACAAGTCATTCGAATCAATCGTTCATAGGAACAAAAACTTGCCAAATGAACCAGAATTTTCATTTTTAACAACAAAATGCAATCGATTTTGATCAAACTCTTCAAAATCGCGAAGCACGGTCCAACTATGACTTATGCTTGACAAGATCAGAATATGATAACATAGGGCTCTGACAAAACCACCATTTTTAATTAGTGATTTGCCAACTTTTTCCGAGCGAACAGAGACAGAAAATCAATAAAAATGCGGTCGTCTATATGTTGATGGTATTATGACGTCAGACTAATCTAATTATTATGCGTGAATGAATAATTTCGAAGGAGTCCGCGTATTCAATTTGACTTTTGCTTATTAAAATGCAACTCTTACAAGGTCGATTCGACTCTAAGTTCAGAAGAAAAGGGGTAAAAATACAACTAATTTTATTAAGTTAATATAATGGATTAAAATGAAGTAGCGCTAACGCGATGTCAGTTAAGGTTTATCAACGCCTCAACGGATTCATGTTTTATTCATATCCGATTTGAAATATCAATTCGCTGATATCCCCTCCGTTCATCGCCATCGAAAGGCATATGAAGTCAAAATGCCCGACTCTTTCGTTTAAGCCCGACCATACTGTCCGGAGGCCGATGGAACCGATTTATCTATATTTTGTATACAGAGCCACTTCAAAAACGGCAATACACGTTGACATTGCTTTGTGTTAAGGCCGCAATACACGTTTGTGTAGGTTGCGTTTTTTCAGGTTTGTTTCATGTAACCTAACCCCCCTCGTTTTACGCTAGCTCAATGCACTGCATGCAGTTCCTTACGCTTTCCAACGCAACCTGACGGTTTGCTATGCATTCTAACAGAGAGTGCTCGTTTCGTCACGTACATTCGTGCCTTGTAGGCATATGAATACGAGTGCAATGCCGTTTTTATTTTGTTACCCATAACGCAGTGCATCGGTAAGACAACTGGGCATGTATTGTGGTCTTTAATTGTATTCACTCACAAAGCACAAACGTGCGCGATGCAACGAGCACACTGTCTTAGCTTGCATGTAAGGCAATTCGATTCGGTGATTCAAATTAATGCGAAGCAAAAAATCTTCGAATCATATTCATATTCGTTCATAGGAACAAAACCTTATCAAACGATGTATAAGTTTCATTTTTAACGACAAAATGCAATCTATTTTGGTCAAGTTTGACTAAAATCGATTTTATTTTGTTGTTAAAATATGAAAATTGTTGCTCTTAGACATGGAGTGTAAATTGAAAATACATTTTAAACCATGAATGCTTTTATTTTCACAACGGAGACAAGTTGTAATACTTAAAAGGGGATATTCGTAATTTACATAGAATTTATGATTCGAACCGATTAGAAAAAATTATTCGAATCAGATTCGAATTCTAAACGATTCGGTTTTGCCCATTCCTACTTCCTTCAGTTGCGCTGGAAAACGTAAACAAACGCATGTAGAGCATTGTGCTAGTGTAAAACGCAAGGTTAAAACAAAACAAACGCAGAAAAGAAAGCAAGCTACGCAAACGTGTATTATGGCTGTGACCCCTTGGTTGTTTCACGGACAGGCCATGGGTAATAATTTGAAAACCACATAAAAAGATGAATAAGCCAAAACGCATAAATACGTGGGAGCGAAGCCTTGTGGTTAAACATGTTGGCATTGCAGGTTGAAGATATCGGGTTCAAGTCCCGGCGAGTCCGGTTCGTTAATCCAGGCCCGCCACTCAACCCAGGGTGTAATAACTTGGGTAGGCTAAGCAGAACAGCAAAAGATCATATCTGCATATCAGTGGCCGTTGGTACAGGGCCTTGGAAAGAGTAATCCACTTCAAGAAGTGGCTATAAAAAAATATATCCATAACATGAAATAAAAATCTTGTAAAAATATGGAACGAAATTTGTACCTGTGTGCTTATATGCATATGCACGAAATGTTGCGAAGTGTTTGAGTAGGTACGGGATTTAGAATAGTCCTAATGTATTTCCTTCGTGTCGTAGGAGACGACTATAAGGAAGCAAATAAGTGGTTGATGATTTTACCATCGCCCAGGGCAGATACCACTCACTGCAATTTGCCATGATGGTTCAGTTCTGTTTGGGATTTTTTCAGTTCAAAGTGCAGTTGCTGGTACTACATCTTTTAGTAGCTTATTGCTATTAAGTGGCCGTTGGTTAGTTCGAACCAACCTTACCGGTTCCTCTTTTTCAGAAGCAGTGCCGAAAAACAAACCAGCCAACTACCTCTTAATAGCAAAGAGCTACCACAAGATGTAGTACCAGCAACTGCACTCTAAGCGGAAAACATCTCAAATTGAAACCGGAACTGCAATGGTAAAGCGCGATGAGTGGTATCTGCCCTTCTTAGCTTCCTTTTAGTCGCCTCTTACGACACGCAGAAAATACGTTAGGACTATTCTGAAGCCCGTACCTACAAGGCTGGGTAAAATCGAATCATTTGGAATTCGAATCTGAATATTTTTTTCGAATCGGATCGAATCACTGATTACCGGTAAATAACAAATGTCCTATTTTTCGTATAACAACTTGTCTCCGTTGTGAAAATCAAGAAATTTATGGTTAATAGTGTATATTTTTTTATTCACATTCCATGTCTAAAGAACAACGATTTTCATATTTCACCGAC
>OZ023141.1:23510869-23532957 GCA_963675895.2 Styela plicata | reverse complement strand
ATTTGCATTGTGAAAATCAAGATATTCATAGTTTACTCTGTTATTTCAATTCACACCCCATGTATTAGATGAACAATTTTCATATTATTTTTTAACGGCAAAATATAATCGATTTTGGTCAAAATAAATTTGATATTGTGGTTGAAAACAGCATTTGTAGTTTATTTAGCAACTTTCGTTCCTATGATCGATTCATAATTGATTCGAATAAATTGTTCTTCAAATCGATTCGAATCACACAACCGAATTGCCCAGCCCTAGTTGCGACGCGTGTTGTAAATTACATTCTATAAGTATTCGTGCAGAAGAAGGCTTCCTGGTAGTCCCGATTTAGGTCCGACAATATTTTTCAGTTAGCAAAGGCGTTGCGGTTTGGGAACTTATTTATATAGGTTGCGGAAGATGAGTTGGACACAAACGGATTCTATGCTTCACACGCAACATATTTGTTTAGCTTTAAATCCGATATGGGGTAAATTTACACGTAATTAGGCGTTTCCTATTTTCAAACTAACTCGATCATTTTTTTTATTACTTTCTTATCACAACACATATTTTTTAAAATAATCTCCACTTACTTCTCTCTCAAAACCATAAGCAATGGCTGCAGCAGTTGGTTCATTCATCACTGAAAGAACATTCAATCCAGCTATTCTACCGGCATCTCGAGTTGCTCTACGTTGAGCATCGTTGAAATAAGCAGGAACAGTAATAACGGCATCGGTGATATTCGATCCCATGAAAGCTTCCGCTGCTTCTTTCAACTCTTTCAGAATCATTGCACTAATTTCTTCGGGATAAAATGTTTTCAATGCCCCTTTATATTCGACCTGTCAAAATATTTTCCAAATCTCAGTCGAAAAATCAATCATGTGTCCCCGAGTATGAGTCACTGTTGGATCGCAAAGTTAGGGCGTGGTCCATCAGTTGCCCATACTGACAAAATAAAATTTCGATAAGGGTTAGTATGCTTTATTCGTGTTCTGCTGCTCCGCGGTTCTGCATGGGTTTTAATACATTTTTACAATAAAAGCGTTTAAGCTCATGTTTCACACCTCGTCTGGTGATATAATTCATCTCTTTTCAACATTTATAATCATAATCAGCTACTTTTTATATAGAAATTCACTCTGATCAAGGCCGAAATCAGCGCCAAAAAGGATCCAACTAACGATCATTGACATGACAAAGAGCTACTACAAGATGTAGTACCAGAAATTGCTCTCTAAATGGAAAATATCCCACATAGGACAAAACCAACATAGTAAAGTGCAGTGGATGGATTTTGCCCTGAACGATAATACAGATAGAATGTGTCTCTTGTAGACAATTATTGTAATCATAAAATCGGGCTAGTAAAATAAATAATGATTTCGTATAGCTTTTAAAATTGGTGAATTTAGTGAGCATTTTGCTTCATGTATGTATAATATTGTAATTTGATTAAATTATGCAAAATAGATATTGTTCATGAAATCAACATCAATTTTTACAGTTTCTTTGATTATATTAAATAATTTTACCTGAATCTTTGGTTTTGTTTATGTTACTGATAAGTTTAAAACCCCAGACTTTTAAATCCTCCTGAACACTCGGGTCGTCAAAGTTTCGTCCAATAAGTCGTTTAATCTCTAAATGGAAAGTACATATATAGTGGATTGACAAAACTGAGCTACCAAAATTGACAAGTTCTTAATTACATAAAAAGACTTAGTGCTAATTATTGCAAAAATGCGAATAAATTGCTGAAACTACAACTTGCGTTTTTTTAAAATGTTTGTCGCCTTGTTTCTTCCGATTATAGTCTGCCACTGGATGCTACGCTTAAGGTATTCAGCAGTGGTTAGACACAGTGTTTACTTTAAAAAATCTCTCCCGGAAAAAAGTCAAAAGGAGGAAAAGTTCCTCGGAAAAAAAATCGCCTTCTTGAACCTTTTATTGCAAAGGGGTTGTGACGTGTTTGATGGGGGGTTAATAAGTCAATTTGACGATTGCACGACGATCGGTGTAGTCACGAATGTTTATAAAAAATTTTAGAATTCAAGTCCCCATCTACCGCACGAACTATAAGGTAATATACCGAGAAAGCGATATTTTTTATTTTCACTTTTCCAATTGGTTTACAAAAAAATAAAGAATGCAAACATTCAAGTATTTAGAGAGGTTCAAAGTCTTGCTTCACACACATGTTTATTTCTGTAACGTTTTTGTGTGAAGTCAGACTTCTTCAGACAAGCAATTTAAAAATATTTGCGTGTAAAAATTGTCTTAAATATTCACAGATATTTTTAAAAGCACCAATAAAAACCCAATTCGGAATTTCATTTTTTTAAGTATGAACCAAAGATGGATAACATCAAGGAATTGCAGTTCTTTGGTATGCTATTCCTGGCGGGCCATGTACTTTGTTCACATTTCTGCGATTGTGTACTCTTGTTATAGTTCCGCTTTTTATTTACCGTTGAGCATTGTACAAACCAGCCAAGCGTAAATAACATGCGCTCAGAAGGTAAGAAGTTCGTAATTGAGACGGACGACTGCGCAAAGCCCTGTGTGTTTCGTAAGCATTACCCAATAAAACTTGATAGTGGGTATTTAAGTTGTTAAATCTAGCAAAAATAGGCAAGGTTCGAAATGCATTTGGTTATTTTACACTTTTACGCAATATAATGCAAGTCTTAGACCACAATTTTGGAATTTTGTGATCGGTGATATCGAAATGTCTTAAAACCATACAAAGGTTGTTGCTAAAAACAGTTACTGTTGGTTCTTGATAAACACAAATATCGACAATAATGCACGTCACAAATCAGTTGCTTCATAACGGAGAATTACTTAAGTGGCTTCTACCTATAAACACCTTGCCAGTACAATACCTACAGAAACACCTACATGACCGGTACTCTCTGATATCAATACTCTACTAATACTAAGAACACTATCGTACTTTGGAGGGGATATGGTGCATTCGCTTTATTTAGCTAAATTGAGGAACTGAAACTACATACTTCAAAATTTTTTTTTTTGCTTCTGGTTTGGGTAGTTTTGTCACGAATACGTTCCATCTACGGTCCATGCTTCTGATTGGTTTAAAGTGGATATGTTTCGTGTTAGTCGCGCATATTTGCGACATACTAGAACTAGAAATCTTGCTTAAAAGTATTTCCCTGACATAATTTGAAATTTAGGACAACTTTAAACGTGTATTATGGTCTCCCTCTCTCAAATTTGACCAAAATCGGTTGTATTTTGTCGTTAAAATGAAAATACATCGCTTTTAAGTCGCATTATACTAATATTTGTAATTTGTAACTGTATATTTCCTAAGCTTTATAATTGAGACTAAAATAGTTATAGTCAAAATGGGAGATTTGTTATTTTTATGAAAGCAACGATTCGATCCAATTCGAAAAAATCATTCGAATCATATTCGAATTCCAAATGATTCGGTTTTACTAAGCCCTAACCACTGATGGATCCACCTGGTCGATAAGACGCGGTCCATATGCCACTCAAACGTGTATTATGGTCTTCCAGTCAGAAAAATATCTATAAGTATGTATTGTAAGTATGGACCACTGCTGGATCCATCGTGTCGATAAGACGCGACATGCAAATCATACTTTACAGATTCAAATATTCGATTCGGCCTGTCTTATCCTTAATTGTTAATATCTAAACATCGATTCGTATAAATCTCAAAGCAAAATATACTTTAATAAAGTTTGGCAGTTTTGATATCCAAATTTTGCGATTTATTGCATTATGAGATAACAAATGCCCCTAGAGCTACCTTATCTAAAGCTTTTTTGAAGCGTTTCGACAAGTATGTGACTTCGATTCAAATATCTCAGGCCAGGCTCGTTCCAACTGTGGCTTGTGCTTGTCGATGCAGCAATCTGATTGGGATTACATAATATACAACAAAAAATGTACTTACGAAATAGTGTGTTCTCAAAATTAAACGCAATCTCTTCCTTCGCAGCTTCTCCTATCAATCTTTCGTTTTCATTGAAGGAAACACATGACGGTGTTACTCTGCTGCCCTGGTCGTTGGGAATAATTTCAATCTGGTCGACAAAAAAAAATTAAAAAATTAATATATTGTTCATAAAAATGATCAGCGTGAACTATAGAGTTGAATTGAGAGTGATTTGTTTAAAAATATTATTTGTTCTAATACATTCTTGGGCATTTTCGAATGTGACATCACGAGTGATGTCATAACTACTCTCTTTCACTATTTCTAATAACAATCAATTAGTAGTTTTTTTAACTTATCTCATTTAACGATAATAACTAGAATAATATTTGAATCATGCAATCTCATTCAACAACTCATGTTTGAAATTCAATGCAATCATAGTTAATGTGCGATGAAAAAAACGCGTTACAACTTGCACTATAGTACTCAAGTTCACAATTTTTTCGAGTCCGAAGCTAAAATTATTTGAACATGGACTTTGTGACGAATTCACATTACCTGAAAGTCAAACCGGAGTGCAGCCACGACAAATACAAAACGGCATTGACAAAGGCATTTGAGAAAATGAAAAAAAACATACTCAAAAAAAAAAAAAAAAATATTAAAAAAATAATTCTTTGTAATAGCCTAAATTCTTAAAATAACACTAGGGACTACTCAATCAATTAAATCCTATATGCCAATTTTATTTCTCTTGGTGTAACATTCTATTTAAACTCTTTTTTTCATTTATTTATTAGATAAGTTAAAATACATCGAACGATTTTGAAATATGTATCAAATATAGCCAGTACAAAATCAATAGGCATCCACCTTTCCATTCTGGAGAGAGAGCAACACTACGATGAATATTGTAGTTCCAAGACTTCAATTCCAATTGCTAGCTCACGTGTTTTTGTGTACTAAAGTTGGTTGGATAGTCGTCGTGAACAATTGTGTATAATTATAATGAAAATAAATCTCTAACAAACGAGTGGAGTGTTGATAAAAAGATGAACTGATCAGAATATAACTTGGTATAAATAATATTGGATTAGCCACTGCCTTTGGAGTGGAAAAATCAAATCTGGGTTCCCCATGGCAGTATTTGTTTACCAAAAGTCACCCTGGTAGACGGGAACTGAGGTGTGAAAAGTTTGTTTTAAAAGATATAATCTATTTCGGTTTGGTTATCCAACCCTAGTTACAAAAAACCCTGGAAGTGAGGTTGGTGAGTATGGAATTAGTCCCCTCCGGATTCAACGGACACGAACCTGAGATCTTTCAACCTGTGTGATGCAAACAATGAAAACCTCTTGGAGATATTCAGATGATTTTTAAACAATTTTTGGGGCAAGCGTCCCCTATTTTTGAGACGTTAATTGTTCCCATCTGTGAGTGATTTCCTAGGTCACATTTATGTGTTTTTGCTAGCAGTACACATTTTATAATATTTATGGTTGTCATTCAAGTAAGGAATTTAGGTTTATTCCGCTTTTATACTGGCGTTTTGTTCCTTGCTTTGAGTAGCTTTCATTTAAAAAAATGTTGCAATTTAGAGAAAAACTATCCTCATTTTCCATTCCCTCTGTAAGCGAATGTGGGAGATAATATATTTTGCTAAATCCCCATCCTAAAGATATTTTTAGATATTGTTTTTCATATATTTCTGCCAAACATTAATTACAAATTTACACATTGTGCAAATCTCTACTTGAAATGGCTATATGTTTTGTCCCTTCCAAATTTAGGCACTTTAGAAAATCTCAGATATTTTTTTAATTTTTGATCAATTTTCTCTTGGAAATATAAAAGTGAGTTTTACTTTTTTTTTTGTTTTTTGCACAATGATGGCGGACCACACATTATCTAGTAGTAAAATGTAAAGTTTTAATCAACTTTCAAGCAAAACTTATCGTTCAGTGATTTCAAAAAAAGCAAAAACCTCTTATAAAAATTATTCAATTCTGAAATATTAGAAAATCTAACAACGTTTGCGTTCGTTCCTGCCTCTATATTCGAATACACAGTGTATCTCATGCCCATTGTACTGTAAATGTAATGTTGTACTCAATGATCCCATCAGTTCCTCTGTTTGGTTGCATTTGCCCACGTCCACCCTCATGAAACGTCAACAAAAAACAATCAGGAATTGCTAGTTTAGTCTACAATATAATCGTAAAAGCAGACTACTACCTAAACTTTGAAACATGAGCCAAGTATACGCACATAGGAGACAGCTATGAAGATTAAACTTCAAACCATAACAATGTGTGTCATACATTCATCAAATCAGAAAATCTATGGAAATATTCAATTAAGCGCATTGCACACGCATAATAAAACACTTAACAGTAGTTTAACTTTTTCCTTTACAGCTGGATTATTGTTTGATCTACCAATTAGGATGAAATAAAAGGCTGACACGAACAAGGTAGAGTAGAGAGATAAACTGCTGGAGATGCAATAAACTGTCCTTGTCGGTTGTAATAAAAAGGCGGTGTGAACGTCATCAATCTATCATTTAAATGTAACTAATTGGTCAAGCATGTGTCGCTGATGTAACGCGCGCCGCTGAGGTTTGCGACTCAGCGGCAACTTCAGGCTCTAACATCAATAAATTTTTTGCGAGGCATGGATTTGTTAATGAATTCAACACAACCAACAGGTTTCGTGCCTTCGAAATTGTACATTACTGCAAAATGGTTGGTACATTTAATGTGGAATTTATTATTTGACTACCAGCGACGTATTTAGGAAACATCGGGGGAAAGGGCTGATACGTAAGTGTGCGAGCCAAGTCTAGATGTTAAGAGCGTTGGGGAAGAAAAATTGTAACGTTCTAGAGGCCTTGTATCAACAAACAAAATACATAAAAAACAAACTAAAAATGATGCATTACAATGACGAATCTAATATTATATGTTAAACGTCTCTTGAGCAAACTGAGGTTTAAAACAGATCGAATTAATTACTTTTTATTCAAACATGTAACTTTTTCACGGGCGGCGATTTACTATAGAACGATCAGATATCAAGCTACATCGAACTGATCTTGCTAACCCAACAGACAATTAATTTTTTCTCATGCTTGATGCCACTAAATTCCACGAACCCAGGAGGGGTGCTTTCCCATGATGGACCCCATGCGTCTTACACAAAACCATGAACTCGACCGAAACAAGCTTTCTTACTGGAAACGGGAGACAGCAATTATCCTCCCTTAATCATACATACCACTCCGTGTCGATTCCACGTCAACAATACGTCATATAATTCTTTCGTAATTTCTACAGCTTATTTTTTACCCAATCGTTTCTGACTAATGGAAGAATGTCAAAGTGCATGAGCTGAGAAACCGAAACTTAAATTTTCGAATTCGAAATCAATTCGTTCATAGATGGATTTTAAAACTAAAATTTAAAAAGTAAAATTGCTCAAATAAACTAGTATTTACATTTTTAACGTCAAAATTCAATCGAGTTTTGATTCAAACATTAGAGTCGTGTAATGTATAAAGATTTGTTGTTCTGTCAGACTTGGCAGTATAAATTGAAAAAAAAACACAATATAAAATTATAAATTTCTCTGATTTTAATAATCGGTGGATACAGCTGTAATATTAAAATTGGGATTATTTAAATAATTACAACAAAAACCTTATGGATTTCATCCGATTCGAAATAAATTTATTCAAATCAGGTTTCGAATTCAAAGTTGATCGCGGTTTCGCCCTATCGCTATTCGCGAGAACGCAATCTAATCGCACAATTTTTTTTGACAAGCATAACTCAAAGCCTTCTGACACCGCCACAGCTCGCACTATCCATCTGGTCAGTTTCATTCTGACACCCGTGCAGTTGCTCGTTCAAGGTATGATCACGCTCTGATTAGACTTAATTTATGAGTCGTGAACTTATATTTTGTAGTTCCGCCAACCTGATGTTTGCTATTGGCAATTAGAATCACCAGCCTTACATGAGAACGCAGGTCGTCGTCGACGAATAAACCATAATAACACTATATCTTAAAAATGAAAAACTTAGCACTCTTTGACAGATTATTTTCAAATTGGGATAAAGTCTTGAATTATCAAAAACAATGGACAATTAACTTTATTTGCACCTGCTAAGGAATGTTGTTGTAAGAACGTATCGCAAAGATGTAGCCCATCAAATTCTGCGCGCATAGACTTGACATCTAAGTTCATAAATTACAAGTCTCGGTTTTCAAATTCTTGACAAATGCGACAAACACTGTAAATCAAACGTTTAAATAGATCCTGCCACAATTTTTCACATTGGACGGCAGTTCTACTAGAGGAGAAAATTATGAGATAAACATGTTTACACTTGTTTTTGCGTGAAATCTCATATTTCCAAATATTGAGAAAAACGCACTGATGATGTGATTGTTCTCCCAATCCTCTCTACAGAGTGTTCCAATCTAATTTGTGTCCTATATTTGCTGGAAAACTGCGATTTCTCTTCATTTTTTCCATTAAGATATCCAACAAGGTGTAAACTTCAACTGCCAAAGCATTATCAGGTCAGACAAATTGATTCTGTCAAGCACGAGCGCCACTGACCGAGACCGTCTGTCATCGGCGGCATGATGCCCATCAGTGGAGACTCAATCTAACAGCCAGACACAACTAGTGCGCTTTTGATTAATTAATTCTAGTGCTGCGTGGTTACTGTATTGATTGTACACACACATTAATGTCGAGACATCATTATTAGTAAAATGAGAGGTCCCCGAAGTAAAAGTTCTGAGTCGAATATCCATCACTGACGCAATCATAGTGACTGGACTAAATTTCCAGGCAGAAAAACCACCGTATGTTGCACAACCATATAAATTTAATGACTTTGTTATATGAATAAGTAATTGTTAGTCTTGTGTTTCAGTCCTCTACTTTTTTATTATTCTGATTTATCTTTGTGCTAATTTATGTCAAATTCATTTTCACAAACTAAATGACAACTATCTTGTTTATTAATCTTTTATTAAAATTTAAAATACGTTTCTGTAATTCTTGCTCGATTTTTAATATTTTGCGATGTGTGGAGCACCGTGTAAGCCGTGTTCATTTTGTGGTATATGTGATCAGACAGAAGATGATCTTTTCGTGATTGCGTGTTTGTGTACATTTTGCCTGGGGCTGGTGAGTTGTTATTTATAGCTAAAAAACTGGCAAAACTAAATTTTACAAAAAAATAACATTTTACGCATGCAAAATTTTGGGCATGTAATATCTTTCGTCTTGAAGATACCACTTTTTTTCAATTCTGAACTAATTTTTATGAAGCCATGTTCAAGGCAGAGAAAACCACGACAGTGGATTGTATATCCAAAATAATGCAAACATTCAACACAATATTATCGATATCGATTTATTGAACGGAAATATAAAGAACGAAGGTTGCAAACCAGGGTGAGTAATCGATTCGGTGAGTTTTGTGCTATTGAAGCAAAAAAATTATTTTGAGTAATCAATCGCGAATCGTTTATAGGAACAAAAACTTGCTAAAATAAAAAATAGATTTTTTCATTTTTAAACGACAAAATGGAATCCGATTTTAGTCAGTAACAAGTCAGGGGTTTGTTAATATTAGCAACTCTGGCAGTATTGAGTATTTAGTTATTAATTTATTTAAATCAAGTTACAAAGGACAATATCGATTTTCTTCCCATTGATAGGTCTGCATTCACCGAAAGCGGCCTAAGCTCAAATAAAAGTTTGAAAACCGACAACTTTTAAAAGCAATGAAACAATGTTTATAAAAGATAGTAGTTTACCCACCAACTTGCACACGCAAAGGAAAGAAAATAAAACCCCACAAATAGATACTGATGCGCTATAGTGAAGGTATGGTGAGTAGAAAGGGCTAAGTCTTATTAAACTTCTCTGTTTTTTTTTTTCCTTTGTTGTTTGCAAAATACCAACTGACAGGAAAAAATTTCCTAAAAACCGTGGCATCTAACAAGGGTCTGGCTGCTGCATTGGTTCCAGACAGATGGAAAAAAATTGATTAAAGACAAATAGAAAAATAGAAATGTGAGAATTAAAAAAATATAAAAAAAATAAACTTTTTTACGGTTTTATCGCCAGAAAATTGCCATCCCGTAATAAAGGCCCAATTCCCGGTGGTTTACCAAAAAAAATATAAATTCGCCCCTATTGTGAAGTATCGTTCCCCCCGAAGTAGAAGGGCTTTGGGCCCCCAAATCAAAATATTAAGCTTCTCCACAAAACAAATAATATTTTTTTTTTCTGTTGTCAAAATACCAATCTTTTGCGCATGGGGAAACCTTCCTAAAGCCATTTCATCTATGCCTCCCTGATGCAATTGGTTCATTTTACAGATTTCAATTTTTTGTTATCTGTGAAAATTCTTTTTTGTCTTTGCTCTTCTCAATCATGTTAACACACTTCCTTTTAAATCCCTTAAATTAAAAAATTAGTAAAAAATATATGCCAATCTTTTTACTTTGTTGTAAACTTTTTCTTTTTTTTTTCACTGTTCATTGCGAATTTGCTCGTATTACCAAGCAACATTCGGTTCTACACAAAAAAATAATTCTTTTTTTCTTATCCTTTGGCAATTTCTCATAGTCGAAGTATGCGCATTGGCCACAATCCTTTAATTAAGTTTCAATATTGCTCAAACAAACAAATAATATTTTGATAAACTTTTGCCTTGAAAATTTTTGCATCTTCCTTCTTTTCCAATATTATTGTAAGTTTTGTGCGGTACTTCTAAGATTATGAATCGAATTTCATTCCTTCTTTTTTTTTCGCAATACAGGTTTTCCTACTATTATTTGTAATTTGCTAAAACTTTTTATTTCAACACGATTGGGACTGGACAGCTAAAAAGCTAAAATTTGTTTTTTGAATTGTACCGGAAGTTGATTGAGCGGTTTTGTTAGGTTTGCCGCAATAATGGACAGAACTTCATTTTATCCAATTCAAATGCACCGGGCAAAAACGTTATGGTGCACCCGGCCACGTTAACAAATTCTTTTCCTTATGTCGGTGCAAAAATGGTTTAAAGCAGTTTCGCGTGGAGACAAGCGGCCATCATACATCAGACACAGATTTTCTGATAATTCTTTCAATGTGCAGGTACGGGAGGCGAGAAATTTTTATGAGAAAGAATGATATACTAATAGGGAATAAAAAGCAATGAACAAACTGGGGAAGATATGGCGTACATACCAAAAGGAAAAGCAAATGAAAGGGAAAATGTATTAAACAGAGCGACTGAAACTTTTCGAATTGCTGGATCTAAATAGGGTATGGAAAATTTTCAATATGTCGAATATTAACCAACCACGCCACTGGACATCTTAGAGCAACCAATTTTCATTCTTATTTTTTAGTGCAATAATTGATATTAAAGTTTAATAAAACACCAATGCAAGGATTTTTTTTAGGTTAGGAACACGATTAAAATGCGAACTTTTGCCGTGTGTCTGTGAAAATAGCACCGCCCACCGCCCCCCCCCCCAAACCCCATCAGTACCACTTGTATGCCACAACAGTTTTGAAGTTTTTTATTTTAATATCTTTGTCACAAAACCTTTGCCACGCCAGTTTATTTATAATACTTTAACATAATACTCATAGCTTCCCCGTCTATTATTATTGCCCCTCAAAACACCATTTTTAATAAATTTGTAATTGTTTTATTTTTTATTACAGGATTTCTAGGTTGTCCCCGACGATGTGTTTCAAAACAAGATTATTGAACGCGCGCTTTTTTACAATTTAAAGTACCGTTTTTAGCTCTCCTAATCGCAATCTTTTTGGGTTTTAAATTAAGCCAATTTTCAATTTACGTTCCGCCTTATTGATTTTTTTGCAATATTATTTTATTGGAAAATTTCTTTTTTCATATATATTTCTCTTATTCTGCGGTAACAATGTAAACTTTATTTGAAAAATTATCGTCAGTGACACAACGTTGACACCGTAAATTTGTTAATTTAAACGAAAAGGTGAACATGTCAACCACGGCTGTTACTAGTTAAATGGTATATCGTTTACTGAATCTATAGTCAGACTCACTTTAAGAGGTAAAAAAAAGATTTCAAATCGCCCGTGAACTGCGCAATAAATCCTGTGAATTTACATTTATCATTCGGTATTATCAAATATTATATTATAGAATCACAAAATATATAACTTCAAATTCACTAAAATATATTTCAACAAACTATGCGATGATCCATCATTTCATAGATCATATTCCGGCACGCGAACAAATATGCTAAAAATATGTCACGTGGATTATGCAAAATTCCACTTAATTTCCCAAGTTTTCGATCCTGGTCGACCGATTCAATGTTCTGCACTTTTTTAAAAACGATTTAAAACTTCAAATCATATTTTCCCAGCCGCATTAATTGATATTCCAAAATATTGGTGACAAATGATTCTCATTAAATATGGATTCTATTTACATTCGAGTACAGCAGAGTTCCTTCTTTTTTTTAGTTTTTTGAACATTTCATTGGCATATTTTATCATGGTCCCTTCAGGCCTAATTTTTACGCCTTTTTTTATACCGCTTCTCTTGTAACTTTAAAATGTCCCTTTTATCGAAGCTGACCAGTTGGTTCATTTGAAAATAATTACAGCTGGAATTGTCCTTTGTTTCAAGTTTCAAGTAAGGTTTGGGGTAAATTAATATCGCCGAGAGTTGGTCTATGTTTTATGTTATATTTGGGGTAGTTATATCTGAGAGGACACCTTTAGAACCTGTCTTACTGGATCGGTCGTGAAAAGTTATATCCAGCAGTTTTTTGAAAAAAAAAAGAAAAATTTATCTGGGAGAGGCTTTCAAAAAAAATTGAAAAATTTTTAAAAATCGAAAATGACGAAATTTTGGTGTCTTTTTATGTAAATTTTCTGTGAATTAAACAGTTTATTTTGAAAGCTTCACACTAGATAATTTTTTTTTTTCAACTGTTATACTTTTTTGAAAGTCTTTATCCAAATAATTTTTTTTATTTTTTTTCTTCATCTGTAGAATTTCTTACTATCTTTTGAATGGAGTAAGTCTTAGGATGGCTTCTACACCACGTATCTAGCTCAAAATTCGTATGAAACGTGACGAAATGACAAAATTTTATGTCATTTTTGTGAAATTCCTCTAAGTTCAATAAATTTTTAAATGCTGTGAACTTAGATATTTCTTTTTCTTCTTCTTCACCTATATAAAATTTCCATAATCCATCGTCGCAACTGAAATGACATAATATTTGACCTTCCTATTACCAATCACCCCACACTCCCCCAGCTTAGTCTGCACCACTAGCTACCGAACAAGTTAATACCATTTGGACTGTCGTTTGATTCTTACTACGCATTAAGAAGTAGGGCTGGGCAATATGAAACAGCTATTCGAATCACTCGTGAATCATTCATAGAACCAAAAAAATGCTAAAAGGAAGTGGAATTTTCCATTTCAACATTTCCATTTCGTTTAATTTCGTAACTATGAATTTCAGTATTTTATAATGGAGACAATTTTATAATAGTAAAAATGGGATATTCGCTATTTATATGAGATTAAGGATTCGATCCCATTCGAAAAAATTATTTGAATCAAATTCAGAGTGCATTTGATTTGTTTCGCCCAGCCCTGCTGAAGAGTCACATTCGCGGAATGAACAAGACAAAAGTGGCATTGCACAAACACAATATTTAGGCGCCAAGCAGGTAACACCACCATTGTGTTCCTCAGTTCAAAAAATACAACAACCAGAAAAAGCATTGTCCTCTATTCGAATATCAATTCACACAATAATATTCAAGATAACATTCTAGATAAATACACGATAGTGTAAAAGTAACATTGGAAGGTTACTTCATTAATGAGAAATTAATTGGGATAGATACTGTGCTGTTTGTTTGTCTAAAATTAAACGATTGTAGCGAATATGTTAGTGACAATTTTAAAGCTGAACGGAAAAAGTATTATTTATTAATTCAAGATAGATACAAAATAGTGCAAAAATAAAATTTAAAAATCATAGAGATTTTATACAGGAAGAAATTAAACAATGATAGATGTGCTGTGTGTGTTTCTCTCAAACTAAAAACGGTTGTAGCGGTTGTAGCGCAAAAAGTATTTATTTAATCTATTCATTCTATTGAATTATATTCTAATGAAATATATTATAAACCACTGGTTTTTTATTTTTACTGGCTTCCTAAATTAATTATTTCCCAATCAGCGAAAAATGAAACAATGATATTTGCATAAGTATAATTTTTTGACTCGGTCGCGCTTTAAACTAAACCCATTTCATTACAGTTTATGGGAACAATTCATATTATAAGATTTGAGTACAAAGAACCATGTGTGCACTCCTTTGGAACGAACTTCATCAGTTCAATTTCAAAGGCATTGAATTGCCTGTTTTTTTTTATCAAAAACAAATGTAAAAATATAAAGAGCATTTGTTCAACTACAATGTTTTACGTTTCACATTTTACATATCTATACATAAATCCAACCCGATTAGTGAACATTTTTTAATTGTAAAGGGATAAAAATAAACCCCAAAAGTTTGTTGCAACAAGGGAAGAGAGCGTACTGAAGGGTCCTATGTATTGTCAAGCTAATTATAGAACACCAAAAAACTTTCACTATTTTATGCTCGTGGTTCATATATTTACGGCAAAATTTTTCATTATTTGTTATTTTTCATTCATAGAAACACAAATTTTGGCGTCTTCGATGCAGTTGTGACGATCATTCTACCACGGAATAACAAAAAATTAAAAACAGCAAAATGTTATTCTGACTGTATACAGAGGACAGCACCACTGATTCTCTCTGAAAATCGCAGAGGCAGATACTTTCTCATTACGATTTGCTATAGGGGTTCAGTTCTCCAGTGGAATGTAATTTCGCTTAGGAGTGCAATTGCTGATTTAACATTTTAGGCAGACTTCTACCATTAAAATCGATTTTCTGTTCATTTTTTTTTTCACTCTGAATTACGAATTGGGAGGGCTGGGACTATGGACATTATATTTCTACATATATTGCAGGTTGATGTTCATCTATAATTCAGTATTAAAGTTCGGATAGAGTATATGGCATCAAGTTCAGAGTATTAAAGAATAACGTCGAATTAGCTTTCTAAGATCTTCTTTCTTCTTGAAGAGTCGAGTAAAAAGATACAGTATCAGACCTTCAAATACTATGTAGCAAGTTATTCTCTAGAATATTTCTTTTTTTTCTCTGTACTTCATCCAGTGTGCGACTCTGAAGAAAAATTGTGAGTGTCACATAGTTTTTTTGAAGATTTAACGAGAAACAACACTTCTTTCAACACTTTCTCAAAATAAAATTATTTTTGAAAAAGGTTTTATATTGTTAAACGACAATTGGGTCGCTTGAAGCACAACCCATTACTTTGCTCCAAAATGAAAATGCATATTTTTAAATGGACAAAAAGATTGTTAAAATACAACAATTACAATTGGGAAGTGTGTAATGCTAACAAACCTAGCCAAAATAGTTCAGACACTGGCTCCTGGTCTTGCTCAGAGTTGAATTTCAATAAGAAAACATTTTAACCATTGAAGGTTTAGTTTCGTTCGCAATTTTTGTCGTCCAGTGTATAGTTGCTGATACTATCTTTTAGCAGCTTTTTGCAATTAAGTGATCGTTAGTTGATTCCTCTTAGGCACTGCTTCCCGCCTTGGCTCAGATTTCATGTCAGTGAAAGGAAATCATATGTATTACAGTAAGGTTGACAAGTTATTCTTTACCTTAGAAGACAACCAATTCCCAACTCTTCATTGCAAGCACCTGAGATGTCCCCTCGTTTGCTTGGCAGTGAGCGAATTTATTTTTTATTGTCCATCATTTAACTTTTGGTTGACTTTGATGACGTAATCCCGTAAATCTTCTATAGACTCCAATGCTCTCTAAAAAAATAGTTTGTACACTTTTACAACAAGTTAGACGTGAAAGGTCTTTGTTGAAATTGCCCATGATTACAAAGCAAAACAATTGCTTTTGTTGTCTTGTTCAATAATTTTATATTACGTACGCTTTGCAACTCTATACCGCAATCACAAACAAGGAATATGCTTTTACCTAATTAACACAACGTATAAATAAAGAAAGATCAAAATTGAATCGGTTAGTTGGTCTATTATTAACCATTACAAGTCCATAGGCCTGTTCGATTTTAATAATACATTTTACGGAACTATGTGGCGCAGTCAGAATTAAACCGTGCAATGTTGTGCAAAACAATCGCGTTGATTGTTTCCGAATTGTAACCGGCATGATTTTCCTGAATTTTCATATTTTTCTGTGCGGAAAACATACCTTGACTTTACAGAAGAAAATAGAAATTTTCTTGTGTCGGTAGGTAAACCTGTGAATTCGGCGTTAAACATAGTTAAATCCATGAAAATAGCAAAAGTACGACACAACTGAAACAAAAATTGATTTATTTAAAACTTTATATTTTACCTGATTCGGGATTTGCGCATGCGGGTGTGGAGGAACTCGGTCTATCAATACTTAGCTAAGATTGTTCCCATCTTCTTTTTGTACTTTTTTTCTCGTTGTTGAAATTTTTTTCAAAAGTTCCAGGTCTATCATCTTGCATCTGGCTAGTTCCCACACCTTTTAAAAAGAAAAAAGTGATGAGAAAGCCTAACGGTTGATCAGTTTGCGGAATTAGAAGCGGTGACATTTATTAGCGGATATAGATTATAACAATTTCCCGATAATGGCTATGCCCTTAATTCACGTTTACAACTAATCGATAAACACGGAAAGTGTAAAATGCAGGTATTTATAAAGAACTAATCAGTTCATCAATACACCTGTTTCCAAAAAATCGACTTGGGTATATGGTCAAATATTTTCTGCAATCAATCAGTATAAATAAGTAATTACAGAAAAAATGTAACAAATGAAGCGATATGTGTGGTACGCGCCACTATTAATGGGAATTTATAACCAAAACTTCTGGCGGAGGATCTTGAAGGAGGCCGAAACGATTACGTTGCAGAATGGTTGAAAAAGTTTGTTTGATCCCATCAGCTAGGTGGTATAAGTACCCAGACACTCTGTTTCCTTGAAAGAGAAATTCCTGAAAATTCTTACGCACAAAAATTGGGATATTTCCCCCTTCAAGTTGAATATGAACGGCTCAATACTTGGAATGAAATCATCACTATTTTTGGGATTTTTCACTACCCATTTTTTACGCAAAACCCCTCTCTGATTTTTCACATCCACATGCAAGTAAAAGACGGAAATATTCATTAATGATTCCGTCAAAAGTCGGTATTATTTTTGTTTACCTGTCCTGGTCAGGTGTTTTGACGCTCCATCTAAAAAAAATAGTATAAATTGAAAATAAAATATAATTACAATAAGCAACATCGTATTAAAAAGATGACGCACTGCGAAAAATTTTTGTGTTGCAATCAAATATTTTGTTGAAGTGTCACTGCAATTTAAACTCAAGCATATTCAAGCAATGAAGTAACACATCTAGTATTATTATATCAAATTTCACATTGAATACATCCACACGCAACTTGTATAGCATTACTTCAATACTGGGACCCTAAAGCCAAAGAGGAAAAGAGTCATAGCGAGTTTTTTTTTTTGCCTATCCTAACTGGACGAAATAGTAAAATGACTTTTTACACTAATCAACATACGCAATAGGTTTTGAGTATTTTATTGCAAAAACTTGCGGCTTTGGGTTTCGAAAAAAACAAATATTGATGATAATTAAGGAAATAAAACGGCCTGAAAAAAAATCTAAATCCAAGACGCGGAGAAATTTTGCCAATTTTCACACATTCGTATTACTTGGTTTTATTGAGTTTAATGGAAACTGCAACCTAAGCGCAACATGAGCAATAAATGATTTACTTGTTGTCCGGTAAGGGGGGGGGGAACGTAGAAGGGCTGGCCTCACATCTATTTTTTACGCGACGCGCTGTTCTTCAATTTGGTGCCTGCGGGTTTGGTTGATTGCCAGTTTTCCACATAGAAATTCCACATGCTTTGAATAATAAATAGACAAGCACATTAATAAACATCATAGAACCAAACAAATAGCATTCTATCGGACCTCGTGAACATGAATAGAATAAAATGCAGAAACTAAAGAAGTTTAGACATTTTGGCATACAGAATAGAAACTTCAGTCCGAAGAGAGCATAGATAACGAATTAGCATTGTGATTTCAAATAAATAAATGGCGTCCGTTAGGAGAGCGCTTGTGTTTTAAAAAACAATCACCACCATTGCATGGATCCGCGAAAAGAATTCTAGAACTTTATTTGAAAAGTAAAATGTTTTTTTTATTTTATTGAAATTCACAACGCAATATTACGTGGATCCTCATTTCGGAATGTCCCTTTCGTGAATGTCCCCGCACTTCCATTTTTCTTGAATAGTTCCCGGGATTGTAACAACTCATCATTATAGAGAGATGTATTTCTCTTTGGGGGCTTAACAACGAACATACTGTAAATGAAACATATCTTTATCTATTTAATATTAATCACTTGCATACCCGTTCTAAGTTTTCGTGTTCCAAAAATAACCTACGTCGCCGAACAAATAGTATACCTCACATCTCAATAACAAAAGCATTTAACGTGTTTCCCTGCAAAGATAAACACTTGTTTTGGTGTTCTAATTTCCCAGCTGTCTTGAAGTAAAGTGCAAGCGAGTGAGAATCTCCGTTGGCTCGATCCCTGACCCATATACCACTTGTTTTTTTTCTTTTAGTCGGCCTCTCTTACGACTAATCGCAGGAAATACGTTATGACCTATTCCCAAAGCCCCGTACTTTTCATGACCAATCCCGACTCAAATTCAGTGTAAAAATACCAGCATGGTATCCTAAATTTTTATCTGCAATTGCAATTTTTCATTTTTTTTTTCTAGGAAAAATTCGGTCAAACATTGTCGATGTGATTGTAAAATAATCCTTGACCTGCATTAGTCTGTTTCAATATTGGTTTAAAATGTTGACGTACTTCAATCGAGTTTTCTAAGTGACCTTCAGAATCAAAGAGCGTTCTGGAATTTGAAATACGAATTTAGGAATTTACTTAGGATATTACACAATTTTAATATCCCCCGTAAATTGTAAAATGCAAATCTTGGTTCATTTGCTCAACGTGGTACATTCCGAACTTTACTATATGCTATAAATTAAAACGAATCATTATGTGTCCAATCCATGTTTTCGAATATGAATAAACCCATACAATTGTGAATTAAGCAGTAAAAATAACATTATTACAAACGTTTACTTAGAATATACCGTCTCTGTACTGCAAACATACTAAATATCTTAATATGTATTTCTGCAACAAAAATTTGAATTCTGAATAATAATCAATCATGGATCTTACAATGTTCTAATGAATACAATAGTGGAGAAAAGAGAAGCTGAAGAACCAAATGTGAAAGCCATGTACATTGCGTAGTTGGCATAATAGAAAATTCATCGAACAACGTAACAAAATTGCAGTAATTTAGCTGTCGGTGGTGTATTAGCTAGTAATGAAAATTGATGAGCAAACAAAAAAAAAATACACTGAAATCAAAAATCCATCCAAATCACGCGTCTTATTGAGAGTAAATTTGACTATGCCGGTTTTTGAAAAATGAGATTTTTATTGGTCAAATATGGTGTTGGGGGGTAAACGCAACACGCGAAGGTTTGGTCCCATCAACAGCCCATAATGGCCAAAGATCTTGACATAAAGATATAAGATTATCCCCGGCTTGCGGTGATAAAGGTGGATTATTTGATCAGGAAGTTTAGTTTTAACAGCGTAAAGTTTGCTACAATGGATACCGTCCTTTTAGAACACAAATCCTCAATCCTTTACGGGAGTGAAAGGAGCGCGGAAGATGATCCTCCCCAATGCTAACTCTCTACAACCCTAGAGTTTTTTTAAAAAAATAAATTTAAGTTATTCACTATAGCTATCATTCTTCGATAAAAGAAAAGAAGTTTTTTTTCAATTCAGTCCAGTTCGAACGTGTTAGGTTGTTTACCTTAAGCACAAATCTTGTGAATGATTTCTCGTATATTTTAACGTGCTATGATTGAGCTGAATAACTTGCTCAAGTAATCTGGAAAACGAAATCAAATTGATCGACTCAGATGACCCAAGAATAGTGGCGATTGGAAACTACAAATGCAGTGGCATGCGGGATTAGGCTGTAATTCCAGTGAATCGCGTAGTCGTCGTACGGAATTCAATTGGTATTATTTGATTCAAATGAAAAACTTTCTTTTCAAAACAGTTTCGAAATATCTGCGAGGTCTTTGAAGGAACATTCATACGTCATTAGCAAATTAAGCCTTATTTGTTATATCTACAACTGCAGATTCTGTAGCAGCAAGTTCTTCAACGTAACAAGAAACGCAACAAAATAACTGGTCTTTGACAGTAATTTTTGTATTGCAAAAATTCAAAATTGACTTTTTTGCCATATATGGGGTGTTGATGGAAAGCACCGCGAAGGTGCGGTCTATCTACAGCCCATAATTGGCATAAATCTCATCAACATGGCGTTTTTTTTATCTTTGCAATTGCTGCAAATGACCAGTAAATTTATGTACTTTTGTTACCGTTTAGATAAAGTGACAAAAGTAGCCATTTTAACAATAAATAAATTTCTAGAGGATCTGTACCCACCGGGTGTCTTTCAACCCATAGCTTCCCTTTGTTTAATTGTGAAAGAAATGTATTTTTTGATTTTGGATCTAGTAAATCACCACACGGGGGATTCTGTGTATGATATTCAATCAACTGCAGATAATTCTTTAATTCTTCTTTTGGTTTTTCTTGATACGATGGTTTGCCACTCTGTTAGAAAATATGTTTATATGGATATTAAGATACACCGTGTGTGAATTGCACAAATAAAGTATTCCTCTAAAATTATGAAAGCTAGCGCTAATATCGTCGACGTCAGTTTGGTAAACTAATTGCCTAAGTTAAAATCCTGTAAATCGAGAAATATGCAAGAAAGCTGCGTTCACTTTTATGATCTTGAATTAAACATGCGATTTTAGAAAATACCATTTTGTCAGGTGTTTCAGCGATTCACAATTGGTTAATGTAACACTATAGATAGCGTATTTGAGCAGCGATCAATTCGAATACAAAATCAGATTTTCGGAAAAAAAATGATTCAATTAAATGTTTTATTAGGAAGAAAAGATTGGTTAGCAAATAACCCATAGCAGTTATTCACTGTGATTCTGAAAAAACGTTCTGGAAAGACGTTTTTAGCTATTGTTACAGAAATCTATCGGGGATTAGATAAAAACCCTTTTTATCCACTATTTTATACCTTGTCACAAAATTATCACTATGTATCACTGTGACAGAAGTACAGTAAATTTGACCAATATTTGAGTAATCGTATATTTCCAAAATTTGAAGCCGCATTGCCGATGAGGTTTATGCAAAATGTAGACCGCTGATTGATCGTTCCATAAACAGCCAAAAATTTCCTCAAAACTATATTTTAGAGTTTTATTTCAATAATGCACAACAAAAGTTTGACGAATTTGACGAATTTGACAACGTCCCCCTATTTTAATAGGAAGTGCATCATCAGCCATTTAGGCAAATACAATAATATTGTTGACATTTTTTAGAAAATTTTTAGGTCCATTTTCGATTGTCACTCACTGTTACTTAATTTTGCGATTCAGTTCAGTTTGGAACGTTTTTCGATTAAACATTAAAGTGCAGATTATGGTTCCATCACTTTTACTAACTATTTGCCTTTAAGTTTCGCTGTTAAGCGCTGCTCCCATACTTGATGAGATCGAAAAAAATACTGAATAACCAGGTAAAATATATTAACGGTTACCTTATGCTTCAACGCCGACGTCTCTTCTCTACCTTTCATAATATTCAGAAGTTCATTCCTTTTCTTTTCGCACTGTGGTTTAGTGGCTTTCTATAGCATAGAACAATGCAATAAACAAAAGCATTATAAGGGTTGCAAAATTTCGGGACTTTTCATGGGAGGGAATTTACCATCGACAATTTAGGCAAAAAAACTGG
>OZ023141.1:23462530-23510769 GCA_963675895.2 Styela plicata | reverse complement strand
AACTAAGTGAACTGATTGAACAAGTGCCCGAGTGAAACAAAGTGAAACTGAGTGCAACTGAGTAAACTGAGTATTTAACAGAGTGAAACTGAGTGAAAACCGAGTGAAGCGAGTGAACTGAGTGAAGAGTGAACTGCTGAACTGAGTGAACTGAGTAGAACTGCTTGAACTGAGTGAAACAGAGTGAAACTTGTGAAACTGAGTGGAAACAGACCTGAGTGAAACCTGAGTGAAACTGAGTGAAACTGAGTGAAACTAGAAGAAACAGAGTGAAACAGAATGAAACTGAGTAGAAACTAGTAACTGAACATGAGTGAAACTAAGTGAACTGATAGAAACGAGTGAAACTGATGAAACTGAGGGAAACCTGACATGAACTGGAGTGAACTGAATGAAACTGAGTGAAACTGTAGTGAAACTGAGTGAAACTAGAGAAGAACTGAGAGAATTAAAGTGAAACAGAGTGAACTGAACTGAGTGAAACCAAGTGAAACTGAGTGAACAGAGTGAGACAGAAGTGAAACAAGAGTGAAAAACCAAGTGAAACTGAGTGAAACAAGAGATAAAACATGTAGAAACTGAGTGCAACTGAGTAAACGATGAGTGCGACTGAACTGAGTGAACTGAGTTGAAATTAGTGACTGAAAACTGAGTGAAACTAAGTGAACTAACTGAGTGAGAAGTGAACTGAGTGAACTAAGTTGAACTGATGTGAAACTGCGTGAGTGACTGAGTGAACAGAGTGAACTTATCTGAGGAACTAAGTGAACTGATGTGAACTTAAACAAGTGAACGGAGTGAACTGACTGAGGGAGTGACAGGAGTGAATCTGATGAACTGAACAAGTGAGTAACTAAGTGAACTGAGTGAACAAGTGAACTGGTGAACTGAGTGAACGGAGTGTAACTGAGTGTAACTGAGTGAACTGAGTGAACTGAGTGAACTGAGTGAACTGAGTGAACTGACTGAGTGAACTGAGTGACTGAGTGAACTGAGTGAACTGAGTGAACTGAGTGAACTGAGTGAACTGAGTGAACAAAGTGAGTGAAACTGAGTGAACTGAGTGAACTGAGTGAACTGAGTGAAACTGAACTGAGTGAAACTGAGTGAACTGAGTGAACTGAGTGAACTGGGTGAAACAAGTGAACTGAGTGAAACTGGTTGAACTGGGAGACTGAGTGAAACTGAGTGAAACTGGAAACTGAAAACTGGGATGAACTGAACTGGTGAAACTGGGTGAACTGAGTGAAACTGAGTGAACTGAGTGAACTGGGTGAACTGGGTGAACTGAGTGAACTGGGTGAAACTGAGTGTGAACTGGGTGAACTGGGTGAACTGGGTGAACTGAGTGAACTGAGTGAACTGTGTGAACAAGTGAACTGAGGTGAACTGGATTGAAAACAGTGAACTGGGTGAACTGGGTGAACTGAGGTGAACTGAGTGAACTGGAGTGAACTGATATGAACTGTGAAACTGAGTGAACTGGGTGAAACTGAGTGAAACTGAGTGAACTGAGTGAACTGAGTGAACTGAGTGAACTGAAGTGAACTGGGAACTGAGTGGAAGTGGGTGAAGTGAACTGGGTGAACTGGGTGAGTGAACTGTGAAACTGAGTGAACTGGGTGAACTGAGTGAACTGAACTGGGTGAAAATGTGAAAACAAGTGAAACAAGTGAAACTGGGAACTGAAAACAAGTGAACTGAGTGAAACTGGGTGAACTGAGTAAACTGGTGACTGGGGTATGAACAGGGTGAACTGGGTGAATTAACTGGGTGAAACAAGTGAAACAAGTGTGAACTGGGTGAAACAAGTGAAACAAGTGAAACAAAGTGAACCGAACTGTAGTGAAACTGAGTGAAACAAGTGAACTGGGTGAAACAAGGTGAACTGGGTGAAACTGGGTGAAACTGGTGTGAACTGGGTGAAACAAGTGAAACAAGTGAAACTGGTGAACTGGGTGAACTGGGTGAACTGAGTGAACTGAGTGAACTGAGTGAACTGAGTGAACTGAGTGAACTGAAGTGAACTGAGTGAACTGAGTGAACTGAGTGAAACTGAGTGAACTAAGTGAACTGAACTGATGAACTGAGTGAACTAAGTGAGTGAACTAAGTGAACTGAGTGAACTAAGTGAAACAAGTGAGTGAAACGAAGTGAAACAAGTGAAACAAGTGAAACAAGTAGAAACAAGTGAAACAAGTGAAACAAGTGAAACAAGTGTGAAAACAAGTGAAACAAGTGAAACAAGTGAAACTGAGTGAAACAAGTGAGTGAAACAAGTGAAACTGAGTGAAACTGAGTGAAACTGAGTGAAAAGTGAAACTTAGTGAAACTGAAAACTGAGTGAAACTGAGTAAAACTGAGTGAAACTGAGTGAAACTGAGTGAAACTGAGGTATACTAGGTATACTAGGTAAACTAGTAAAACTAGTTAAAAAAACTAGGGCAAAACTAAGTGAACTATGTGAAACAAGTGAAACAAGTGAAACAAGTGAAACAAGTGAAACAAGTGAAACAAGTGAAACAAGTGAAACAAGTGAAACAAGTGAAACAAGTGAAACAAGTGAAACAAGTGAAACAAGTGAAACAAGTGAAAACTGAGTGAAACTGAGTGAAACAAGTGAAACTGACTGAAACTGAGTGAAACTGAGTGAAAACTGAGTGAAACTGAGTGAAACTGAGTGAAACTGAGTGAAACTGAGTGAAACTGAGTGAGACTGAATGAAACTGAGTGAAACTGAGTGAAACTGAGTGAAACTGAGTGAAACTGAGTGAAACTGAGTGAAACTGAGTGAAACTGAGTGAAACTGAGTGAAACTGAGTGAAACTGAGTGAAACTGAGTGAAACTGAGTGAAACTGAGTGAAACTGAGGTGAAACTGAGTGAAACTGAGTGAAACTGAGTGAAAATGAGTGAAACTGAGTGAAACTGAGTGAAACTGAGTGAAACTGAGTGAAAACTGAGTAAAAACTGAGTGAAACTGAGTGAAACTGAGTGAAACTGAGTGAAACTGAGTGAAACTGAGTGAAACTGAGTGAAACTGAGTGAAACTGAGTTTAACTGAGTGAAACTGAGTGAACCGAGTGAACCGAGTGAACTGAGTGAACTGAGTGAACTGAGTGAACTGAGTGTACTGAGTGAACTAAGTGAACTGAACTGAGTGAACTAAGTGAACTGAGTGAACTAAGTTAACTGAGTGAACTAAGTGAACTGAGTGGACTAAGTGAACTGAGTGAACTTATCTGAGTGAACTAAGTGAACTGATTAAACAAGTGAAACAAGTGAACGGAGTGAAACTGACTGAACTGAGTGAACTGAGTGAACTGAGTGAACTGAGTGAACTGAGTGAACTGAGTGAACTGAGTTGAACTGAGTGAACTGAGTGAACTGAGTGAAACTGATGAACTGAGTGAAACTGAGTGAACTGAGTGAACTGAGTGAACTGAGTGAACTGAGTGAACTGAGTGAACTGAGTGAACTGAGTGAACTGAGTGAACTGAAGTTGAACTGAACTGAGTGAACTGAGTGAACTGAGTGAACTGAGTAAACTAAAATGAACTGAGAGATTTAAGTGAACTGAGTGAACTGTTCTGAGTGAACTAAGTGAACTGTGTGAACTAAGTGAACGAAGTGAAAGATGTGAAACAAGTGAAACAAGTGAAACAAGTGAAACAAGTGAAACAAGTGAAACAAGGTGAAACAAGTGAAACAAGTGAAACAAGTGAAACAAGTGAAACAAGTGAAACTGAGTGAAACTGAGTGAAACTGAGTGAAACTGAGTGAAACTGAGTGAAACTGAGTGAAACTGAGTGAAAACTGAGTGAAACTGAGTGAAACTGAGTGAACTGAGTGAACTGAGTGAACTGAGTGAACTGAGTGTACTGAGTGAACTAAGGGAACTGAATTGAGTGAACTAAGTGAACTGAGTGAAACTAAGTGAACTGAGTGTGACTAAGTGAACTGAGTGAACTGAACTGAGTGAACTAAGTGAACTGATTGAACAAGTGAAAACAAGTGAACGGAGTGAACTGACTGAACTGAGTGAACTGAGTGAACTGAGTGAACTGAGTGAACTGAGTGAACTGAGTGAACTGAGTGAACTGAGTGAAAACTTGAGTGAACTGAGTGAACTGAGTGAACTGAGTGAACTGAGTGAACTGAGTGAACCTAAATGAACTGAGAGAACTAAATGAACTTAAGTGTGAAAGTGAACTAAGTGAACTGAGAGATTTAAGTGAACTGAGTGAACTGTTCTGAGTAAACTAAGTGAACTGAGTGAACTAAGTGAACGAAGTGAAAGAAGTGAAACAAGTGAAACAAGTGAAACAAGTGAAACAAGTGAAACAAGTGAAACAAGTGAAAACAAGTGAAACAAGTGAAACAAGTGAAACAAGTGAAACAAGTGAAACAAGTGAAACAAGTGAAACAAAGTGAAACAAGTGAAACAAGTGAAACAAGTGAAACTGAGTGAACTGAGTGAAACTGAGTGAACTGACTAGTGAAACTGAGTGAAACTGAGTGAAACTGAGTGAAACTGAGTGAACTGAGTGAAACTAAGTGAAGTGAACTGAAAACTGAGTGAACTAAGTGAACTGAGTGAACTGAAGTGAACTGAGTGAACTGAGTGAACTGAGTGAATTAAGTGAACGAAGTGAAAGAAGTGAAACAAGTGAAACAAGTGAACAAGTGAAACACAAGTGAAAACAAGTGAAACAAGTGAAAACAAGTGAAACAAGTGAAACAAGTGAAACAAGTGGAAAACAAGTGAAACAAGTGAAACAAGTTGAAACAAGTGAAACAAGTGAAACAAGTGAAACAAGTGAAACAAGTGAAACAAGTGAAACAAGTGAAACAAGTGAAACAAGTGAAACAAGTGAAACAAGTGAAACAAGTGAAACAAGTGAAACAAGTGAAACTGAGTGAAACTGAGTGAAACTGAGTGAAACTGAGTGAAACTGAGTGAAACTGAGTGAAACTGAGTGAAACTGAGAGAAACTGAGTGAAAACTGAGTGAAACTGAGTGAAACTGGGTATACTAGGTATATACTAGGTAAACTAGAGTAAACTAGTTAAAAAATAGGCAAACTAAGTGAACTATGTGAAACTGAGTGAAAAAAGTGAAACAAGTGAAACAAGTGAAACAAGTGAAACAAGTGAAACAAGTGAAACAAGTGAAACAAGTGAAACAAGTGAAACAAGTGAAACAAGTGAAACAACTGAGTGTGAAACTGAGTGAAACAACTGAGTGAAACAGTAAACTGAGTGAAACTGAGTGAAAACTGAGTGAAACTGAGTGAAAACTGAGTGAAAACTGAGAGTGAAACTGAGTGAAACTGAGTGAAACTGAGTGAAACTGAGTGAAACTGAGTGAAACTGAATGAAACTGAGTGAAACTGAGTGAAAAACTGAGTGAAACTGAGTGAAACTGAGTGAAACTGAGTGAAACTGAGTGAAACTGAGTGAAACTGAGTGAGACTGAATGAAACTGTGAGTGAAACTGAGTGAAACTGAGTGAAACTGAGTGAAACTGAGTGAAACTGAGTGAAACTGAGTGAAAACTGAGTGAAACTGAGTGAAACTGAGTGAAACTGAGTGAAACTGAGTGAAACTGAGTGAAAACTGAGTGAAACTGAGTGAAACTGAGTGAAACTGAGTGAAACTGAGTGAAACTGAGTGAAACTGAGTGAAACTGAGTGAAAACTGAGTGAAACTGAGTTTAAACTGAGTGAAACTGAGTGAACCGAGTGAACCGAGTGAACCGAGTGAACTGAGTGAACTGAGTGAAACTGAGTGAAACTGAGTGTACTGAGTGAACTAAGTGAACTGAACTGAGTGAACTAAGTGAACTGAGTGAACTAAGTTAACTGAGTGAACTAAGTGAACTGAGTGGACTAAGTGAACTGAGTGAACTTATCTGAGTGAACTAAGTGAACTGATTAAACAAGTGAAACAAGTGAACGGAGTGAACTGACTGAACTGAACTGAGTGAACTGAGAACTGAGTGAACTGAGTGAAACTGAGTGAACTGAGTGAACTGAGTGAACTGAGTGAACTGAGTGAACTGAGTGAACTGAGTGAACTGAGTGAACTGAGTGAACTGAGTGAACTGAGTGAACTGAGTGAACTGAGTGAACTGAATGAACTGAGTGAACTGAGTGAAAACTGAGTGAACTGATTGAACTGAGTGAACTGAGTGAACTGAGTGAACTGAGTGAACTAAATGAACTGAGAGATTTAAAGTGAACTGAGTGAACTGTTCTGAGTGAACTAAGTGAACTGTGTGAACTAAGTGTAACGAAGTGAAAGATGTGAAACAAGTGAAACAAGTGAAACAAGTGAAACAAGTGAAAAAACAAGTGAAACAAGTGAAACAAGTGAAACAAGTGAAACAAGTGAAACTGAGTGAAACTGAGTGAAACTGAGTGAAACTGAGTGAAAACTGAGTGAAACTGAGTGAAACTGAGTGAAAACTGAGTGAAACTGAGTGAAACTGAGTGAAACTGAGTGAAACTGAGTGAACTGAGTGAACTGAGTGAACTGAGTGAACTGAGGGAACTGAGTGTACTGAGTGAACTAAGGGAACTGAATTGAGTGAACTAAGTGAACTGAGTGAACTAAGTGAACTGAGTGGACTAAGTGAACTGAGTGAACTGAACTGAGTGAACTAAGTGAACTGATTGAACAAGTAAAACAAGTGAACGGAGTGAACTGACTGAACTGAGTGAACTGAGTGAACTGAGTGAACTGAGTGAACTGAGTGAACTGAGTGAACTGAGTGAACTGAGTGAACTGAGTGAACTGAGTGAACTGAGTGAACTGAGTGAACTGAGTGAACTGAGTGAACTGAGTGAACTGAGTGAACTGAGTGAACTAAATGAACTGAGTGATTTAAGTGAACTAAGTGAACTGAGAGATTTAAGTGAACTGAGTGAACTGTTCTGAGTAAACTAAGTGAACTGAGTGAACTAAGTGAACGAAGTGAAAGAAGTGAAACAAGTGAAACAAGTGAAACAAGTGAAACAAGTGAAACACAAGTGAAACAAGTGAAACAAGTGAAACAAGTGAAACAAGTGAAACAAGTGAAACAAGTGAAACAAGTGAAACAAGTGAAACAAGTGAAAAAGTGAAACAAGTGAAAACAAGTGAAACAAGTGAAACAAGTGAAACTGAGTGTGAAACAAGTGAAAACCTGAAGTGAAACTGAGTGAAAACAAGTGAAACTGAGTGAAACAAGTGAAAACAAGTGAAACAAGTGAAACAAGTGAAACTGAGAAACAAGAAACTGAGTGAACTGAGTGAACTGAGTGAACTGATTGAACTGAGTGAACTGAGTGAACTGAGTGAACTGAGAGTGTACTGAGTGAAAAGTGAACTGAAACTGAGTGAACTAAGTGAACTGAGTGAACTAAGTGAACTGAGTGAACTAAGTGAACTGAGTGAATTAAGTGAACGAAGTGAAAAGAAGTGAAACAAGTGAAACAAGTGAAACAAGTGAAACAAGTGAAACAAGTTGAAACAAGTGAAACAAGTGAAACAAGTGAAACAAGTGAAACAAGTGAAACAAGTGAAACAAGTGAAACAAGTGAAACAAGTGAAACAAGTGAAAACAAGTGAAACTGAGTGAAACTGAGTGAAACTGAGTGAAACTGAGTGAAACTGAGTGAAAACTGAGTGAAACTGAGTGAAACTGAGTGAAACTGAGTGAAAAACTGAGTGAAACTGAGTGAAACTGGTATGAGTGAAACTGAGTGAAACTGAGTGAAAACTGAGTGAAACTGAGTGAAAACTGAGTGAAACTGAAACAAGTGAAACTGAGTGAAACTGAGTGAAAACTGAGAAAGAAACTGAGTGAAACTGAGTGAAACTGAGTGAAACTGAGGTGAAAAAACAGAGTAAAACTGAGTGAAACTAAGTGAAACAAGTGAAACTGAGTGAAACAACTGAAACTGAGTGAAACTGAGTGAAACTGAGTGAAACAGAGTGAAACTAGAGTATACTGAGTGAAACTGAGTGAAACTGAGTGAAACTGGTAAACAAACTGAGTGAAAAAACTGAAACTGAAACAACTGAGTGAAACAAGTGAAAACTGAGTGAAACTGAGTGAAACTGAGTGAAACTGAGTGAAAACAAGTGAAACTGAAGTGAAACTGAAGTGAAACAAGTGAAACTGAAGTGAGACAAATGAAACTGAGTGAAACTGAGTGGAACTGAGTGAAACTGAGTGAAAACTGAGTGAAACTGAGTGAAACTGAGTGTGAAACTGAGTGAAACTGAGTGAAACTGAGTGAAACTGAGTGAAACTGAGTGAAACTGAGTGAAAACTGAGTGAAACTGAGTGAAACTGAGTGAAACTGAGTGAAACTGAGTGAAACTGAGTGAAACTGAGTGAAACTGAGTGAAAACTGAGTTTAACTGAGTGAAACTGAGTGAACCGAGTGAACCGAGTGAACTGAGTGAAACTGAGTGAACTGAGTGAACTGAGTGTACTGAGTGAACTAAGTGAACTGAACTGAGTGAACTAAGTGAACTGAACTGAGTGAACTAAGTTGAACTGAGTGTGGAACTAAGTGAACTGAGTGGACTAAGTGAACTGAGTGAACTTATCTGAGTGAACTAAGTGAACTGATTAAACAAGTGAAACAAGTGAAAACGGAGTGAAACTGGACTGAACTGAGTGAACTGAGTGAACTGAGTGAACTGAGTGAACTGAGTGAAACTGAGTGAAACTGAGTGAACTGAGTGAACTGAGTGAACTGAGTGAACTGAGTGAACTGAGTGAACTGAGTGAACTGAGTGAACTGAGTGAACTGAGTGAACTGAGTGAACTGAGTGAACTGAATGAACTGAGTGAACTGAGTGAACTGAGTGAACTGATTGAACTGAGAGTGAACTGAGTGAACTGAGTGTGAACTGAGTGAACTAAATGAACTGAGAGATTTAAGTGAACTGAGTGAACTGTTCTGAGTGAACTAAGTGAACTGTGTGAACTAAGTGAAGTGAAAGATGTGAAACAAGTGAAACAAGTGAAACAAGTGAAACAAGTGAAACAAGTGAAACAAGTGAAACAAGTGAAACAAGTGAAACAAGTGAAACAAGTGAAACAAGTGAAACAAGTGAAACAAGTGAAACTGAGTGAAACTGAGTGAAACTGAGTGAAACTGAGTGAAACTGAGTGAAACTGAGTGAAACTGAGTGAAACTGAGTGAAACTGAGTGAAACTGAGTGAAACTGAGTGAAACTGAGTGAACTGAGAGTGAACTGAGGGAACTGAGTGAACTGAGTGAACTAACTGAACTGAATTGTGAACTAAGTGAACTGAGTGAACTAAGTGAACTGAGTGGACTAAGTGAACTGAGTGAACTGAACTGAGTGAACTAAGTGAACTGATTGAACAAGTAAAACAAGTGAACGGAGTGAACTGACTGAACTGAGTGAACTGAGTGAACTGAGTGAACTGAGTGAACTGAGTGAACTGAGTGAACTGAGTGAACTGAGTGAACTGAGTGAACTGAGTGAACTGAGTGAACTGAGTGAACTGAGTGAACTGAGTGAACTGAGTGAACTGAGTGAACTGAGTGAACTGAATGAACTGAAATGAACTGAGTGATTAAAGTGAACTAAGTGAACTGAGAGATTTAAGTGAACTGAGTGAACTGTTTTCTGAGTAAACTAAGTGAACTGAGTGAACTAAGTGAACGAAGTGAAAGAAGTGAAACAAGTGAAACAAGTGAAACAAGTGAAACAAGTGAAACAAGTGAAACAAGTGAAACAAGTGAAACAAGTGAAACAAGTGAAACAAGTGAAACAAGTGAAACAAGTGAAACAAGTGTGAAACAAGTGAAACAAGTGAAACAAGTGAAACAAGTGAAACAAGTGAAACAAGTGAAACAAGTGAAACTGAGTGAAACTGAGTGAAACAAGTGAAACTGAGTGAACTGAGTGAAACAAGTGAAACAAGTGAAACAAGTGAAACTGAGTGAAAACAAGTGAAACAAGTGAAACTAAGTGAAACTGAGTGAAACTGAGTGAAACTGAGTGAACTGAGTGAACTGAGTGAACTGAGTGAACTGAGTGAACTGAGTGAACTGAGTGAACTAAGTGAACTAAGTGAAGTGAACTGAGTGAAACTAAGTGAACTGAAGTGAAACTAAGTGAACTGAAGTGAACTAAGTGAACTGAAGTGAAACAAGTGAAACAAGTGAAACAAGTGAAACAAGTGAAACAAGTGAAACAAGTGAAACAAGTGAAACAAGTGAAACAAGTGAAACAAGTGAAACAAGTGAAACAAGTGAAACAAGTGAAACAAGTGAAACAAGTGAAACAAGTGAAACAAGTGAAACAAGTGAAACAAGTGAAACTGAGTGAAACTGAGTGAAACTGAGTGAAACTGAGTGAAACTGAGTGAAACTGAGTGAAACTGAGTGAAACTGAGTGAAAGTGTGAAACTGAGTGAAACTGAGTGAAACTGAGTGAAACTGAGTGAAACTGAGTGAAACTGAGTGAAACTGAGTGAAACTGAGGAAAAACTGAGTGAAACTGAGTGAAACTGAGTGAAACTGAGTGAAACTGAGTGAAAACTGAGTGAAACTGAGTGAAACTGAGTGAAACTGAGTAAAACTGAGTGAAACTGAGTGAAACTGAGTGAAACTGAGTGAAACGGGGTGAAAACTGAGTGAAACTGAGTGAAACTGGGTGAAATACTAGGTAAACTAGGTAAACTAGGTAAACTAGGTAAAACAACTGAGGCAAACTAAGTGAACTAAGTGAAACTGAGTGAAACAAGTGAAACAAGTGAAACAAGTGAAACAAGTGAAACAAGTGAAAACAAGTGAGTGAAACTGAGTGAAACAAGTGAAACAAGTGAAACAAGTGAAACAAGTGAAACTGAGTGAAACAAGTGAAACTGAGTGAAACTGAGTGAAAACTGAGTGAAACTGAGTGAAACTGAGTGAAACTGAGTGAAACTGAGTGAAACTGAGAGTGAAACTGAGTGAAACTGAGTGAAACTGAGTGAAACTGAGTGAAACTGAGTGAAACTGAGTGAAACTGAGTGAAACTGAGTGAAACTGAGTGAAACTGAGTGAAACTGAGTGAAACTGAGTGAAACTGAGTGAAACTGAGTGAACTGAGTGAAACTGAGTGAACTGAGTGAACTGAGTGAACTGAGTGAACTGAGTGTACTGAGTGAACTGAGTGAACTGAACTGAGTGAAACTAAGTGAACTGAACTGAGTGAACTGAGTGAAACTGAACTGAGTGAAACTAAGTGAACTGAGTGAACTAAGTGAACTGAGTGAACTGAAGAGTGAACTGAGTGAACTGAGTGAAACGAGTGAAACAAGTGAAACAAGTGAACGGAACTGAGTGAACTGAGTGAACTGAGTGAACTGAGTGAACTGAGTGAACTGAGTGAACTGAAGTGAACTGAGTGAACTGAGTGAACTGAGTGAACTGAGTGAAAACTGAGTGAAACTGAGTGAAAACTGAGTGAACTGAGTGAACTGAGTGAACTGAATGAACTGAGTGAACTGAGTGAACTGAGTGAACTGAGTGAACTGAGTGAACTGAGTGAAACTGAGTGAACTGAGTGAACTGAAATGAACTGAGAGATTTGAGTGAACTGAGTGAAACTGAGTGAAACTGAAGTGAACTGTGTGAACTAAGTGAACGAAGTGAAACTGAGTGAAACAAGTGAAACAAGTGAAACAAGTGAAACAAGAGTGAAACTGAGTGAAACAAGTGAGTGAAACTGAGTGAAACTGAGTGAAACTGAGTGAAAACTGAGTGAAAACTGAGTGAAACTGAGTGAAACTGAGTGAAACTGAGTGAAACTGAGTGAAACTGAGTGAAACTGAGTGAACTGAGTGAACTGAGTGAACTAAGTGAACTGAGTGAAACTGAGTGAAACTGAGTGAACTGAATTGAGTGAACTAAGTGAAAACTGAGTGAACTAAGTGAAACTGAGTGAACTAAGTGAACTGAGTGAACTGAACTGAGTGAACTGATGAAACTGAGTGAAACAAGTGAAACTGAGTGAACGGAGTGAACTGAGTGAACTGAGTGAACTGAGTGAGTGAACTGAGTGAAACTGAGTGAAACTGAGTGAACTGAGTGAACTGAGTGAACTGAGTGAACTGAGTGAACTGAGTGAACTGAGTGAACTGAGTGAACTGAGTGAACTAAATGAACTGAGTGATTTGAGTGAACAAAGTGAACTGAGAGATTTAAGTGAACTGAGTGAACTGTTCTGAGTAAACTAAGTGAACTGAGTGAAACTAAGTGAACGAAGTGAAAGAAGTGAAACAAGTGAAACAAGTGAAACAAGTGAAACAAGTGAAAACAAGTGAAACAAGTGAAAACAAGTGAAACAAGTGAAACAAGTGAAACAAGTGAAACAAGTGAAACAAGTGAAACAAGTGAAACAAGTGAAACAAGTGAAACAAGTGAAACAAGTGAAACAAGTGAAACTGAGTGAACTGAGTGAACTGAGTGAACTGAGTGAACTGAGTGAAACTGAGTGAACTGAGTGAACTGAGTGTACTGAGTGAACTAAGTGAACTGAACTGAGTGAACTAAGTGAACTGAGTGAACTGAAGTGAAACTGAGTGAACTAAGTGAACTGAGTGAATTAAGTGAACGAAGTGAAACTGAGTGAAACTGAGTGAAACAAGTGAAACAAGTGAAACAAGTGAAACAAGTGAAACAAGTGAAAAACAAGTGAAACAAGTGAAACAAGTGAAACAAGTGAAACAAGTGAAACAAGTGAAACAAGTGAAACAAGTGAAACAAGTGAAAACAAGTGAAACAAGTGAAACAAGTGAAACAAGTGAAACAAAGTGAAACAAGTGAAACAAGTGAAACAAGTGAAACAAGTGAAACAAGTGAAACAAGTGAAACAAGTGAAACAAGTGAAACAAGTGAAACTGAGTGAAACTGAGTGAAACTGAGTGAAACTGAGTGAAACTGAGTGAAACTGAGTGAAACTGAGTGAAACTGAGAGAAACTGAGTGAAACTGAGTGAAACTGAGTGAAACTGGGTATACTAGGTATACTAGGTAAACTAGGTGAAACTGAGTGAAACTAAGGCAAAACTAAGTGAACTATGTGAAACAAGTGAAACAATGTGAAACAAGTGAAACAAGTGAAACAAGTGAAACAAGTGAAACAAGTGAAACAAGTGAAACAAGTGAAACAAGTGAAACAAGTGAAACAAGTGAAACAAGTGAAACAAGTGAAAACAAGTGAAACAAGTGAAACAAGTGAAACTGAGTGAAACTGAGTGTGAACAGAGTGAAACTGAGTGAAACTGAGTGAAACTGAGTGAAACTGAGTGAAAAACTGAGTGAAACTGAGGGAAACTGAGTGAACTGAGTGAAACTGAGTGAAAACTGAGTGAAACTGAGTGAAACTGAGTGAAACTGAGTGAAACTGAGTGAAACTGAGTGAAACTGAGTGAAACTGAGTGAAACTGAGTGAAACTGAGTGAAACTGAGTGAAACTGAGTGAAAACTGAGTGAAAACTGAGTGAAACTGAGTGAAACTGAGTGAAACTGAGTGAAACTGAGTGAAACTGAGTGAAACTGAGTGAAACTGAGTGAAACTGAGTGAAACTGAGTGAAACTGAGTGAAACTGAGTGAAACTGAGTGAAACTGAGTGAAAACTGAGTGAAACTGAGTGAAACTGAGTGAAACTGAGTGAAACTGAGTGAAACTGAGTGAAACTGAGTGAAACTGAGTGAAACTGAGTTTAACTGAGTGAAACTGAGTGAAACCGAGTGAACCGAGTGAACTGAGTGAACTGAGTGAACTGAGTGAACTGAGTGTACTGAGTGAACTAAGTGAAAGTGACTGAAACTGAGTGAACTAAGTGAACTGAGTGAACTAAGTTAACTGAGTGAACTAAGTGAACTGAGTGGACTAAGTGAACTGAGTGAACTTATCTGAGTGAACTAAGTGAACTGATTTAAACAAGTGAAACAAGTGAACGGAAGTGAAACTGACTGAACTGAGTGAAACTGAGTGAAACTGAGTGAACTGAGTGAACTGAGTGAACTGAAACTGAGTGAACTGAGTGTGAACTGAGTGAACTGAGTGAACTGAGTGAACTGAGTGAAACTGAGTGAACTGAGTGAACTGAGTGAACTGAGTGAACTGAGTGAACTGAGTGAACTGAGTGAAACTGAGTGAAACTGAATGAACTGAGTGAACTGAGTGAACTGAGTGAACTGATTGAACTGAGTGAACTGAGTGAAACTGAGTGAACTGAACTGAGTGAACTAAATGAAACTGAGAGATTTAAGTGAAACTGAGTGAAACTGTTTCTGAGTGAAACTAAGTGAAACACTGTGTGAACTAAGTGAACGAAGATGTGAAAGATGTGAAAACAAGTGAAACAAGTGAAACAAGTGAAACAAGTGAAACAAGTGAAAAACAAGTGAAACAAGTGAAACAAGTGAAACAAGTGAAACAAGTGAAACAAGTGAAACAAGTGAAACAAGTGAAACAAGTGAAACTGAGTGAAAACTGAGTGAAACTGAGTGAAACTGAGTGAAACTGAGTGAAACTGAGTGAAACTGAGTGAAACTGAGTGAAACTGAGTGAAACTGAGTGAACTGAGTGAACTGAGTGAACTGAGTGAACTGAGGGAACTGAGTGTACTGAGTGAACTAAGGGAACTGAATTGAGTGAACTAAGTGAACTGAGTGAACTAAGTGAACTGAGTGGAACTAAGTGAACTGAGTGAACTGAACTGAGTGAACTAAGTGAACTGATTGAACAAGTAAAACAAGTGAACGGAGTGAACTGACTGAACTGAGTGAAACTGAGTGAACTGAGTGAACTGAGTGAACTGAGTGATGAGTGAAAACTGAGTGAACTGAGTGAACTGAGTGAACTGAGTGAACTGAGTGAACTGAGTGAACTGAGTGAACTGAGTGAACTGAGTGAACTGAGTGAACTGAGTGAACTAAATGAACTGAGTGATTTAAGTGAACTAAGTGAACTGAGAGATTTAAGTGAACTGAGTGAACTGTTCTGAGTAAACTAAGTGAACTGAGTGAACTAAGTGAACGAAGTGAAAGAAGTGAAACAAGTGAAACAAGTGAAACAAGTGAAACAAGTGAAACAAGTGAAACAAGTGAAACAAGTGAAACAAGTGAAACAAGTGAAACAAGTGAAACAAGTGAAACAAGTGAAACAAGTGAAACAAGTGAAACAAGTGAAACAAGTGAAACAAGTGAAACAAGTGAAACAAGTGAAACAAGTGAAACAAGTGAAACAAGTGAAACAAGTGAAACAAGTGAAACTGAGTGAAACAAGTGAAACTGAGTGAAACTGAGTGAAACTGAGTGAAACTGAGTGAAACTGAGTGAAACTGAGTGAAACTGAGTGAAACTGAGTGAAACTGAGTGAAACTGAGTGAAACTGAGTGAAACTGAGTGAAACTGAGTGTGAAACTGAGTGAAACTGAGTGAAACTGAAGTGAAACTGAGTGAAACTGAGTGAAACTGAGTGAAACTGAGTGAAACTGAGTGAAACTGAGTGAAACTGAGTGAAACTGAGTGAAACTGAGTAAAACTGAGTGAAACTGAGTGAAAACTGAGTGAAACTGAGTAAAACGGGGTGAAATTGAGTGAAACTGAGTGAAACTGGGTATACTAGGTATACTAGGTAAACTAGGTAAACTAGGTAAACTAGGTAAACTAGGTAAACAAACTAGGCAAACTAAGTGAACTGAGTGAAACTGAGTTAAACTGAGTGAAACTGAGTGAAACTGAGTGAAACTGAGTGAAACTGAGTGAAACTGAGTGAAACTGAGTGAAACTGAGTGAACTGAGTGAACTGAGTTAACTGAGTAAACTGAGTGAACTGAGTGAACTGAGTGAACTAAGTGAACTGAACTGAGTGAACTGAACTGAGTGAACTAAGTGAACTGAGTGAACTAAGTGAACTGAGTGAACTGAACTGAGTGAACTAAGTGAACTGAGTGAAACTAAGTGAAACTATGTGAAACGAAGTGAAACAAGTGAAAAAAAGTGAAATAAGTGAAACAAGTGAAACAAGTGAAACTGAGTGAAACTGAGTGAAACTGAGTGAAACTGAGTGAAACTGAGTAAAACTGAGTGAAACTGAGTGAATGTGAGTGAAACTGGGTATACTAGGTATACTAGGTAAACTAGGTAAACTAGTTAAAAAACTAGGCAAACTAAGTGAACTATGTGAAACAAGTGAAACAAGTGAAACAAGTGAAACAAGTGAAACAAGTGAAACAAGTGAAACAAGTGAAAAAAGTGAAACAAGTGAAACAAGTGAAAACAAGTGAAACAAAGTGAAACAAGTGTAAACAAGTGAAACAAGTGAAACAAGTGAAACAAGTGAAAGAAGTGAAACAAGTGAAACAAGTGAAACAAGTTAAACTGAGTGAAACAGAGTGAAACTTAGTGAAACTGAGTAAAACTGAGGGAAACTGAGTGAAACTGAGTTAAACTGAGTGAAACTGAGTGAAACTAAGTGAAACTGAGTGAAACTGAGTGAAACTGAGTGAAACTGAGTGAAACTGAGTGAAACTGAATGAAACTGAGTGAAACTGAGTGAAACTGAGTGAAACTGAGTGAAACTGAGTGAAACTGAGTGAAACTGAGTGAAACTGAGTGAAACTGAGTGAAACTGAGTGAAACTGAGTGAAACTGAGTGAAACTGAGTGAAACTGAGTGAAACTGAGTGAAACTGAGTTTAACTGAGTGAAACTGAGTGAACCGAGTGAACCGAGTGAACTGAGTGAACTGAGTGAACTGAGTGAACTGAGTGTACTGAGTGAACAAAGTGAACTGAACTGACTGAACGGATTGAACTGAGTGAACTAAGTTAACTGAGTGAACCAAGTGAACTGAGTGGACTAAGTGAACTGAGTGAACTGAACTGAGTGAACTAAGTGAACTGATTAAACAAGTGAAACAAGTGAAACAAGTGAACGGAGTGAACTGAGTGAAACTGAGTGAAACTGAGTGAACTGAGTGAACTGAACTGAGTGAAACTGAGTGAACTGAGTGAACTGAGTGAACTGAGTGAACTGAGTGAACTGAGTGAACTGAGTGAACTGAGTGAACTGAGTGAACTGAGTGAACTGAGTGAACTGAGTGAACTGAGTGAACTGAGTGAACTGATTGAACTGAGTGAACTGAGTGAACTGAGTGAACTGAGTGAACTAAATGAACTGAGAGATTTAAGTGAACTGAGTTAACTGTTCTGAGTGAACTAAGTGAACTGTGTGAACTAAGTGAACGAAGTGAAAGATGTGAAACAAGTGAAACAAGTGAAACAAGTGAAACAAGTGAAACAAGTGAAACAAGTGAAAAAAGTGAAACAAGTGAAACAAGTGAAACAAGTCAAACAAGTGAAACTGAGTGAAACTGAGTGAAACTGAGTGAAACTGAGTGAAACTGAGTGAACTGAGTGAACTGAGTGAACTGAGTGAACTGAGTGTACTGAGTGAACCAAGTGAACTGAACTGAGTGAACTAAGTGAACTGAGTGAACTAAGTGAACTGAGTGGACTAAGTGAACTGAGTGAACTGAACGGAGTGAACTGACTGAACTGAGTGAACTGAGTGAACTGAGTGAACTGAGTGAACTGAGTGAACTGAGTGAACTGAGTGAACTGAGTGAACTGAGTGAACTGAGTGAACTGAGTGAACTGAGTGAACTGAGTGAACTGAGTGAACTGAGTGAACTGAGTGAACTGAGTGAACTAAATGAACTGAGTGATTTAAGTGAACTAAGTGAACTGAGAGATTTAAGTGAACTGAGTGAACTGTTCTGAGTGAACTAAGTGAACTGAGTGAACTAAGTGAACGAAGTGAAACAAGTGAAACAAGTGAAACAAGTGAAACAAGTGAAACAAGTGAAACAAGTGAAACAAGTCAAACAAGTGAAACTGAGTGAAACTGAGTGAAACTGAGTGAAACTGAGTGAAACTGAGTGAAATTGAGTGAAACTGAGTGAAACTGAGTGAAACTGAGTGAAACTGAGTGAAACTGAGTGAAACTGAGTGAAACTGAGTGAAACTGAGTGAAACTGAGTGAAACTGAGTGAAACTAAGTGAAACTGAGTGAAACTGAGTAAACTGAGTGAACTGAGTGAACTGAGTGAACTGAGTGAACTGAGTGAACTGAGTGAACTGAGTGAACTGAGTGAACTAAGTGAACTGAACTGAGTGAACTAAGTGAACTGAGTGAACTAAGTGAACTGAGTGGACTAAGTGAACTGAGTGAACTGAACTGAGTGAACTAAGTGAACTGAGTGAAGAAGTGAGACAAGTGAAACAAGTGAAACAAAGTGAAACAAGTGAAACAAGTGAAACAAGTGAAAAAGGTGAAACAAGTGAAACAAGTGAAACTGAGTGAAACTGAGTGAAACTGAGTGAAACTGAGTGAAACTGAGTGAAACTGAGTGAAACTGAGTGAAACTGAGTGAAATTGAGTGAAATTGAGTGAAACTGAGTGAAACTGAGTGAAACTGAGTGAAACTGAGTGAAACTGAGTGAAACTGAGTGAAACTGAGTGAAACTGAGTGAACTGAGAAAACTGAGTTAACTGAGTGAACTGAGTGAACTGAGTGAACTGAGTGAACTAAGTGAACTAAGTGAACTAAGTGAACTGAGTGAACTAAGTGAACTGAGTGAACTAAGTGAACTGAGTGGACTAAGTGAACTTAGTGAACTGAACTGAGTGAACTAAGTGAACTGAACTGAGTGAACTAAGTGAACTGAGTGAACAAGTGAAACAAGTGAAACAAGTGAAACAAGTGAAACTGAGTGAAACTGAGTGAAAGTGAGTGAAACTGAGTGAAACTGAGTGAAACTGAGTGAAACTGAGTGAAACTGAGTGAAACTGAGTGAAACTGAGTGAAACTTGGTGAAACCGAGTGAAACCGAGAGAAACCGAGTGAAGCCGAGTGAAACTGAGTGAAACTGAGTGAAACTGAGTGAAACTGAGTGAAACTGAGTGAAACTGAGTGAAACTGAGTGAAACTGAGTGAAACAGGTAAATTAGGTAAACTAGGTAAACTCAGTAAACTAGGTAAACTAAGTATACTAGATAAACTAGGTAAACTAAGTATACTAGATAAACTAAGTATACTAGATAAACTAAGTATGCTAGGTAAATCAAGTAAACTGGGTAAACTAATTATGCTAGGTAAACTGAGTAAACTAGGTAAACTAAGTATGTTAGGTAAACCAAGTAAACTAGGTAAACTAAGTAAAACAGGTATACTAGGTAAACTAAGTGAACTGAGTGAACTGAACTGAGTGAACTAAGTGAACTGAGTGAAGAAGTGAAACAAGTGAAACAAGTGAAACAAGTGAAACTGAGTGAAACTGAGAGAAACTGAGTGAAACTGAGTGAAACTGAGTTTAACTGAGTGAAACTGAGTGAACCGAGTGAACCGAGAGAACTGAGTGAACTGAGTGAACTGAGTGAACTGAGTGTACTGAGTGAACTAACTGAACTGAACTGAGTGAACTAAGTGAACTGAGTGAACTAAGTTAACTGAGTGAACTAAGTGAACTGAACTGAGTGAACTAAGTGAACTGATTAAACAAGTGAACTAAGTGAACTGATTAAACAAGTGAAACAAGTGAACGGAGTGAACTGACTGAACTGAGTGAACTGAGTGAACTGAGTGAACTGAGTGAACTGAGTGAACTGAGTGAACTGAGTGAACTGAGTGAACTGAGTGGACTGAGTGGACTGAGTGAACTGAGTGAACTGAGTGAACTGAGTGAACTGAGTGAACTGAGTGAACTGAGTGAACTGAGTGAACTGATTGAACTGAGTGAACTGAGTGAACTGAGTGAACTGAGTGAACTAAATGAACTGAGAGATTTAACTGAACTGAGTGAACTGTTCTGAGTGAACTAAGTGAACTGTGTGAACTAAGTGAACGAAGTGAAAGATGTGAAACAAGTGAAACAAGTGAAACAAGTGAAACAAGTGAAACAAGTGAAACAAGTCAAACAAGTGAAACAAGTGAAACTGAGTGAAACTGAGTGAAACTGAGTGAAACTGAGTGAAACTGAGTGAAACTGAGTGAAACTGAGTGAAACTGAGTGAAACTGAGTGAAACTGAGTGAACTGAGTGAACTGAGTGAACCGAGTGAACCGAGTGAACTGAGTGTACTGAGTGAACTAAGTGAACTGAACTGAGTGAACTAAGTGAACTGAGTGAACTGAGTGAACTAAGTGAACTGAGTGGACTAAGTGAACTGAGTGAACTGAACTGAGTGAACTAAGTGATCTGATTGAACAATTGAAACAAGTGAACGGAGTGAACTGAGTGAACTGAGTGAACTGAGTGAACTGAGTGAACTAAATGAACTGAGTGATTTAAGTGAACTAAGTGAACTGAGAGATTTAAGTGAACTGAGTGAACTGTTCTGAGTGAACTAAGTGAACTGAGTGAACTAAGTGAACGAAGTGAAAGAAGTGAAACAAGTGAAACAAGTGAAAAAAGTGAAACAAGTGAAACAAGTGAAACAAGTGAAACTGAGTGAAACTGAGTGAAACTGAGTGAAACTGAGTGAAACTGAGTGAAACTGAGTGAAACTGAGTGAAACTGAGTGAAACTGAGTGAAACTGAGTGAAACTGAGTGAAACTGAGTGAAACTGAGTGAAACTGAGTGAAACTGAGTGAAACTGAGTAAAACTGAGTGAAACTGAGTGAAACTGAGTGAAACTGAGTGAACTGAGTGAACTGAGTGAACTAAGTGAACTGAACTGAGTGAACTAAGTGAACTGAGTGAACTAAGTGAACTGAGTGGACTAAGTGAACTGAGTGAACTGAACTGAGTGAACTAAGTGAACTGAGTGAAGAAGTGAAACAAGTGAAACAAGTGAAACAAGTGAAACAAGTGAAACAAGTGAAACAAGTGAAACAAGTGAAACAAGTGAAACAAGTGAAACAAGTGAAACAAGTGAAACAAGTGAAACAAGTGAAACTGAGTGAAACTGAGTGAAACTGAGTGAAACTGAGTGAAACTGAGTGAAACTGAGTGAAACTGAGTGAAACTGAGTGAAAACTGAGTGAAAACTGAGTGAAACTGAGTGAAACTGAGTGAAACTGAGTGAAACTGAGTGAAACTGAGTGAAACTGAGTGAACTGAGTGAACTGAGTTAACTGAGTGAACTGAGTGAACTGAGTGAACTGAGTGAACTAAGTGAACTGAACTGAGTGAACTAAGTGAACTGAGTGAACTAAGTGAACTGAGTGGACTAAGTGAACTGAGTGAACTGAACTGAGTGAACTAAGTGAACTGAGTGAACAAGGGAAACAAGTGAAACAAGTGAAACAAGTGAAACTGAGTGAAACTGAGTGAAACTGAGTGAAACTGAGTGAAACTGAGTAAAACTGAGAGAAACTGAGTGAAACTGAGTGAAACTGAGTGAAACTGAGTGAAACTGAGTGAAACTGAGTGAAACTGAGTGAAACTGGGTGAAACTGGGTGAAACCGAGTGAAACCGAGTGAAGCTGAGTGAAACTGAGTGAAACTGAGTGAAACTGAGTAAAACTGAGTGAAACTGAGTGAAACTGAGTGAAACAGGTAAATTAGGTAAACTAGGTAAACTCAGTAAACTAGGTAAACTAAGTATACTAGATAAACTAGGTAAACTAAGTATACTAGATAAACTAAGTATGCTAGGTAAATCAAGTAAACTGGGTAAACTAATTATGCTAGGTAAACTGAGTAAACTAGGTAAACTAAGTATATTAGGTAAACCAAGTAAACTAGGTAAACTAAGTAAAACAGGTATACTAGGTAAACTAGGTAAACTAAGTATGCTAGGTAAACTAAGTATTCTAGGTAAACCCAATAAACTAGGTTAAGTAAGTAAACTAGGTAAAGTAGGTAAACTAAGTAAACTGGGTAAACTAAGTAATTTAGGTAAACTAAGTAAACTAGGTAAACTAAGTATGCTAGGTTAACCAAGTAAACTAAGTAAACTACGTAAACTTAGTATACGAGGTAAACTAAGTAAAATAGTTAAACTAGGTAAACTAGGTAAACTAGGTGAACTAAGTAAACTCGGTAAACTAGGTAAACTGAGTAAACTAGTTAAACTAAGTTTACTAGGTAAACTAAGTATACTAAGCATACTAAGTAAACTAGGTAAACAAAATAAATTAGGTAAACTAGGCAAACTAGGTAGACTAAGTATACTGGGTAAACTAAGTAAACTAGGTAAACTAAGTATGCTAGGTAAACTAAATATGCTAGGTAAACTAAGTAAACTGGGTAAACTAAGTATGCTAGGTAAACTGAGTAAACTCGGTAAACTAAGTATGCTAGGTAAACCAAGTGAACTAGGTAAACTAAGTAAAATAGGTATACTAGGTAAACTAGGTAAACTAGTTAAAAAACTAGGTAAACAAAGTATGCTAGGTTAACCAAGTAAACTAGGTAAACTAAGTAAATTCAGTAAACTAAGTAAAATAAGTAAAATAAGTAAACTCAGTAAACTAAGTAAAACTAAGTAAAATAGGTAAACTAAGTAAACTAAGTAAACTAAGTAAACTAAGTAATCTAAGTAAACTCAGTAAACTAAGTAAACTCAGTAAACTATGTAAACTAAGTAAACTAAGTAAACTAAGTAAACTAAGTAAACTAAGTATACTAGATAAACTAAGTATGCTAGGTAAACTAAGTAAACTAAGTGAACTGAGTGAACTGAGTGAACTGAGTGAACTGAGTGAACTGAGTGAACTGAGTGAACTGAGTGAACTGAGTGAACTGAGTGAACTGAGTGAACTGAGTGAACTGAGTGAACTGAGTGAACTGAGTGAACTGAGTGAACTGAGTGAACTGAGTGAACTGAGTGAACTGAGTGAAACTGAGTGAACTGAGTGAACTGAGTGAACTGAGTGAACTGAGTGAAACTGAGTGAACTGAGTGAACTGAGTGAACTGAGTGAACTGAGTGAACTGAGTGAACTGAGTGAAACTGAGTGAACTGAGTGAACTGAGTGAACTGAGTGAACTGAGTGAAACTGAGTGAACTGAGTGAACTGAGTGAACTGAGTGAACTGAGTGAACTGAGTGAACTGAGTGAACTGAGTGAACTGAGTGAACTGAGTGAACTGAGTGAACTGAGTGAACTGAGTGAACTTAGTGAACTGAGTGAACTGAGTGAACTGAGTAAACTGAGTGAACTGAGTGAACGGAGTGAACGGAGTGAACGGAGTGAACGGAGTGAACTGAGTGAACTGAGTGAACTGAGTGAACGGAGTGAACTGAGTGAACGGGTGAAACTGAGTGAACTGAGTGAAACTAAGTGAAACTGAGTGAAACTGAGTGAAACTGAGTGAAACGGATGAAACTGAGTGAACTGAGTGAACTGAGTGAAACTGAGTGAAACTGAGTGAAACTGAGTGAAACTGAATGAAACTGAGTGAAACTGAGTGAAATTGAGTGAAACTGAGTGAAACTGAGTGAAACTGAGTGAAACTGAGTGAAACTTAGTGAAACAGTCAAATTAGGTAAACTAAGTATACTAGATAAACTAGGTAAACTAAGTATACTAGATAAACTAAGTATACTAGGTAAACTAAGTATACTAGATAAACTAAGTATACTAGGTAAACTAAGTATACTAGATAAACTAAGTATACTAGATAATCTAAGTATGCTAGGTAAACTGAGTAAACTAGGTATACTAAGTATGTTAGGTAAACCAAGTAAACTAGGTAAACTAAGTAAAATAGGTATACTAGGTAAACTATGTAAACGAGGTAAACTAAGTAAACTAGGTAAACTAGGTAAAGTAGGTAAACTAAGTAAACCGGGTAAACTAAGTATGTTAGGTAAACTAAGTAAACTAGGTAAACTAAGTATGCTGGGATAACCAAGTAAACTAAGTAACCTAAGTAAATTAGATAAACTAGGTAAACTAAGTAAACTAGGTAAACTAGGTAAACTAGGTAAACTAGGTAAACTAGGTAAACTAAGTATACTAGGTAAACTAACTAAACTAGGCAAACTAAGTGAACTAGATAAACTAAGTAAATTAGATAAACTAGGCAAACTAAGTGAACTAGATAAACTAAGTAAATTAGATAAACTAGGTAAACCAAGTAAACTAGGTAAACTCAGTAAACTCAGTAAACTCAGTAAACTAAGTAAACTAAGTAAACTAAGTAAACTAAATATACTAGATAAACTAAGTATGCTATGTAAACTAGGTAAACTAGGTAAACTAGGTTAACTAGGTTAACTAGTTTAACTAGGTAAACTAGGTAAACTAAGTCTACTAGGTAAACTAAGTATGCTGGGTAAACCAAGTAAACTATGTAAACTAAGTATGCTAGGTAAACCAAGTAATCTAGGTAAACTAAGTAAACTAGGTAAACTAAGTATACTAGATAAATTAAGTATGCTAGGTAAACTAATTAAACTGGGTAAACTAAGTATGCTAGGTAAACTGAGTAAACTAGTTAAACTAAGTATGCTAGGTAAACTAAGTAAACTAGGTAAACTAAGTAAAATAGGTATACTAGATAAACTAGGTAATCTAGGTAAACTAAGTACGCTAGGTAAACTAAGTATGCTAGGTAAACTTGAGTTCGAGACGCGGTTCCGTAGAGTTTTCTTTATTCCATCAATTCTTGCGGTTTATGTTTGAAAGGTATATAATATATCTGTTTAAATCCAAAAATCAACAGAAGAATTTGAGGCTCAATGGATAGACTCATCGCTGGTATTCAAGATGTGTTGAGATCGAGAATCGTCTCCGTCGAGTTTTCATTTCAGTTTTCTCTTATTAATCGAAATTTATGTTGGAAAGATATATGTCTGTTTAAAACACTGGGTGAACTGGGTGAATTGGGTGAACTGGGTGAACTGGGTGAACTGGGTGAACTGGGTGAACTGGGTGTACTGGGTGAACTGGGTGAACTGGGTGAACTGGGTGAACTGGGTGAACTGGGTGATCTGGGTGAACTGGGTGAACTGGGTGAACTGGGTGAACTGGGTAAACTGGGTAAACTGGGTGAACTGGGTGAACTGGGTGAACTGGGTGAACTGGGTGAACTGGGTGAACTGGGTGAACTGGGTGAACTGGGTGAACTGGGTGAACTGGGTGAACTGGGTGAACTGAGAGAACTGAGAGAACTGAGTGAACTGAGTGAACTGAGTGAACTGAGTAAACTGAGTGAACGGAGTGAACGGAGTGAACGGAGTGAACTGAGTGAACTGAGTGAACTGAGTTAAATCCAAAAATCAACAGAAGAATTTGAGGCTCAATGGATAGACTCATCGCTTATATTCAAGATGTGTTGAGATCGAGAATCGTCTCCGTCGAGTTTTCATTTCAGTTTTCTCTTATTAATCGAAATTTATGATGGAAAGATATATGTCTGTTTAAAACACTGGGGGAACTGGGTGAATTGGGTGAACTGGGCGAACTGGGTGAACTGAGTGAACTGAGTGAACTAAGTGAACCGAACTGAGTGAACTAAGTGAATTGAGTGAACTAAGTGAACTGAGTGGACTAAGTGAACTGAGTGAACTGAACTGAGTGAACTAAGTGAACTGAGTGAACAAGTGAAACAAGTGAAACAAGTGAAACAAGTGAAACAAGTGAAACAAGTGAAACAAGTGAAACAAGTGAAACAAGTGAAACAAGTGATACAAGTGAAACTGAGTGAAACTGAGTGAAACTGAGTGAAACTGAGTGAAACTGAGTGAAACTGAGAGAAACTGAGTGAAACTGAGTGAAACTGAGTGAAACTGAGTGAAACTGAGTGAAACTGAGTGAAACTGAGTGAAACTGATTGAAACTGAGTGAAATTGCGTGAAACTGAGTGAAACTGGGTATACTAGGTATACTAGGTAAACTAGGTAAAGTAGGTAAACTAGGTAAACTAGGTAAACTAGGTAAACAAACTAGGCAAACTAAGTGAACTATGTGAAACAAGTGAAACAAGTGAAACAAGTGAAACAAGTGAAACTGAGTGAAACTGAGTGAAACAAGTGAAACAAGTGAAACTGAGTGAAACTGAGTGAAACTGAGTGAAACTGAGTGAAACTGAGTGAAACTGAGTGAAACTGAGTGAAACTGAGTGAAACTGATTGAAACTGAGTGAAGCTGAGTGAAACTGAGTGAAACTGAGTGAAAAACTGAGTGAAACTGAGTGAAACTGAGTGAAACTGAGTGAAACTGAGTGAAACTGAGTGAAACTGAGTGAAACTGAGTGAACTGAGTGAAACTGTGAAACTGAGTGAAACTGAGGGAACTGAGTGAAACTGAGTGAAACTGAGTGAAACTGAGTGAAACTGAGGGAAACTGAGTGAAACTGAGTGAAACTGAGTGAAACTGAGTGAAACTAAGTGAAACTAAGTAAACTGAGTGAACTGAGTGAAACTGAGTGAAACTGAGTGAAACTGAGTGAAACTGAGTGAAACTGAGTGAAACTGAGTTAAACTGAGTGAAACTGAGTGAAACTGAGTGAAACTAAGTGAACTGAGTGAACTGAGTGAAACTGATTTAAACTGAGTGAAACTGAGTGAAACTGAGTAAAACTGAGTGAAACTGAGTGAAACTGAGTGAAACTGAGTAAAACTGAGTGAAACTGAGTGAAACTGAGTGAAACTGAGTGAAACTGAGTGAAACTGAGTGAAACTGAGTGAAACTGAGTGAAACTGAGTGAAACTGAGTGAAACTGAGTGAAACTGAGTGAAACTGAGTGAAACTAAGTGAAACTGAGTGAAACTGAGTGAAACTGAGTGAAACTGAGTGAAACTGAGTGAAACTGAGTGAAACTGAGTGAAACTGAGTGAAACTGAGTGAAACTGAGTGAAACTGAGTGAAACTGAGTGAAACTGAGTGAAACTGAGTGAAACTAAGTGAACTGAGTGAACTGAGTGAACTGAGTTAACTGAGTAAACAAGTGAAACAAGTGAAACAAGTGAAACAAGTGAAACAAGTGAAACAAGTGAAACAAGTGAAACAAGTGAAACAAGTGAAACAAGTGAAACTGAGTGAAACTGAGTGAAACTGAGTGAAACTGAGTGAAACTGAGTGAAACTGAGTGAAACTGAGTGAAACTGAGTGAAACTGAGTGAAACTGAGTGAAACTGAGTGAAACTGAGTGAAACTGAGTGAAACTGAGTGAAACTGAGTGAAACTGAGTGAAACTGAGTGAAACTGAGTGAAACTGAGTGAAACTGAGTGAAACTGAGTGAAACTGAGTGAAATAGGTAAATTAGGTAAACTAGGTAAACTCAGTAAACTAAGTAAACTAGGTAAACTAAGTATACTAGATAAACTAGGTAAACTAAGTATACTAGATAAACTAAGTATACTAGATAAACTAAGTATGCTAGGTAAATCAAGTAAACTGGGTAAACTAATTATGCTAGATAAACTGAGTAAACTAGGTAAACTAAGTATGTTACGTAAACCAATTAAACTAGGTAAACTAAGTAAAACAGGTATACTAGGTAAACTAGGTAAACGAGGTAAATTAGGTAAACGAGGTAAACTAAGTATGCTAGGTAAACTAAGTATTCTAGGAAAACCCAATAAACTAGGTTAAGTAAGTAAACTATGTAAAGTAGGTAAACTAAGTAAACTGGGTTAACTAAGTATGTTAGGTAAACTAAGTAAACTAGGTAAACTAATTATGCTAGGTTAACCAAGTAAACTAAGTAAACTACGTAAACTAAGTATACGAGGTAAACTTAGTATATTTGGTAAACTAAGTATTCTCGTTAAACAAAGTATATTAGGTAAATTTAGTAAACTAGGCGAACTGGGTAAACTAGGTAAACCAAGTAAACTAGGTATAGTCGGTAAACTAAGTATACTAGGTAAAATAAATATGCTAAGTAAACTAAGTAAACTAGCTAAACTAAGTACACTGGGTAAACTAGGTAAATTAAGTATACTCGGTAAACTAAGTAAGCTAGGTAAACTACGTATACTAGGTAAACGAAGTTTTTTATTATTCTATTTCTACGTGCAGCTTATGTTAGATAAGTATATATATATATATATCTGTTTAAATCCCATAATTATCAGAGGAACTTGTTGCTCAGTGGGTATATTCATCCCTTGTATTCAAGATGTCTTGACTTCAAGATTCGGTTCCGTCGAGTTTTCATTATTCTATTATTTCTTGCAGTTTATGTTGAAATGGAATCTACCTGTTTAAATCCCATAATGGTCAGAGGAAGTTGTGGGTCAATGGATAGATTCGTCGATAGTATTCAAGACGTCTTGAGTTCGAGACGCGGTTCCGTCGAGTTTTTTTTATTCCATCAATTCTTGCGGTTTATGTTTGAAAGGTATATATATATCTGTTTAAATCCAAAAATCAACAGAAGAATTTGAGGCTCAATGGATAGATTCATCGCTGGTACTCAAGATGTCTTGAGTTCGAGACTCGGTTCCGTCGAGTTTTCATTATTCTCTTTTTACTTGCAATTTTTGTTGGAAAGGTTTAAATCCCATAATGGTCAGAGGAAGTTGTGGCTCAATGGATAGACTCATCGCTGGTATTCAAGATGTCTTGAGATCGAGAATCGTCTCCGTCGAGTTTTCATTTCAGTTTTCTCTTATTATTCGGAATTTATGATGGAAAGATATATGTCTGTTTAAAACACAAAATTCGCAGACGAACTTGTGGCTCAATGAATAGATTTATGGCTGATATTCAAGATGTAAACCAAGTAAACTAGGTAAACCAAGTAAACAAGGTAAACTAAGTATACTAGGTAAACTAAGTAAACTAGGTAAATTAAGTAAACTTGTAAACTAGGTAAACCAGGTAAAGTAGGTAAACTATGTAAACTACCTAAACTAGGTAAACTAAGTAAACTAGGTAAACTAAGTATACTAGGTAAACAAAGTTTGCAAGGTTAACCAAGTAAACTAGGTAAACTAAGTAAAATAGGTAAAAAAAGTAAATTAGGTAAACTAAGAAACTGGGTTAACACAGTAAACTAGATAAACTAAGTAAATTCAGTAAACTAAGTAAACTATGTAAACTATGTAAAACTAAGTAAACTAAGTAAACTAAGTAAACTAAGTAAACTAAGTAAACTAAGTAAACTAAGTAAACTAAGTAAACTAAGTAAACTAAGTAAACTAAGTAAACTAAGTAAACTAAGTAAACTAAGTAAACTAAGTAAACTAAGTAAACTAAGTAAACTAAGTAAACTAAGTAAACTAAGTAAGCTAGATAAACTAAGTATGCTAGGTAAACTAAGTAAACTGAGTGAACTGAGTGAACGGAGTGAACGGAGTGAACGGAGTGAACGGAGTGAACGGAGTGAACGGAGTGAACGGAGTGAACGGAGTGAACTGAGTGAACTGAGTGAACTGAGTGAACTGAGTGAACTGAGTGAACTGAGTGAACTGAGTGAACTGAGTGAACTGAGTGAACTGAGTGAACTGAGTGAACTGAGTGAACTGAGTGAACTGAGTGAACTGAGTGAACTGAGTGAACTGAGTGAACTGAGTGAACTGAGTGAACTGAGTGAACTGAGTGAACTGAGTGAACTGAGTGAACTGAGTGAACTGAGTGAACTGAGTGAACTGAGTGAACTGAGTGAACTGAGTGAACTGAGTGAACTGAGTGAACTGAGTGAACTGAGTGAACTGAGTGAAACTGAGTGAACTGAGTGAACTGAGTGAACTGAGTGAACTGAGTGAACTGAGTGAAACTGAGTGAACTGAGTGAACTGATTGAAATGAACTGAGTGAACTGAGTGAACTGAGTGAACTGAGTGAACTGAGTGAACTGAGTGAAACTGAGTGAACTGAGTGAACTGAGTGAACTGAGTGAACTGAGTGAACTGAGTGAACTGAGTGAACTGAGTGAACTGAGTGAACTGAGTGAACTGAGTGAACTGAGTGAACTGAGTGAAACTGAGTGAACTGAGTGAACTGAGTGAACTGAGTGAAACTGAGTGAACTGAGTGAACTGAGTGAACTGAGTGAACTGAGTGAACTGAGTGAACTGAGTGAACTGAGTGAACTGAGTGAACTGAGTGAACTGAGTGAACTGAGTGAACTGAGTGAACTGAGTGAACTGAGTGAACTGAGTGAACTGAGTGAACTGAGTGAACTGAGTGAACGGAGTGAACGGAGTGAACGGAGTGAACGGAGTGAACTGAGTGAAATGAGTGAACTGAGTGAACTGAGTGAACTGAGTGAACAAAGTGAACTGAGTGAACTAAGTGAACTGAGTGATTTAAGTGAACTAAGTGAACTGAGAGATTTAAGTGAACTGAGTGAATTGTACTGAGTGAACTAAGTGAACTGAGTGAACTAAGTGAACTGAGTGAACTAAGTGAACTATGTGAACGAAGTGAAAGAAGTGAAACAAGTGAAAGAAGTGAAACAAGTGAAACAAGTGAAACTCAGTGAAACTGAGTGAAACTGAGTGAAATTGAGTGAAACTGAGTGAAACTGAGTGAAACTGGGTATACTAGGTATACTAGGTAAACTAGGTAAACTAGTTAAAAAACTAGGTAAACAAACTAGGCAAACTAAGTGAACTATGTGAAACAAGTGAATCAAGTGAAACAAGTGAAAAAAGTGAAAAAAGTGAAACAAGTGAAAAAAGTGAAACAAGTGAAACAAGTGAAACAAGTGAAACAAGTGATACAAGTGAAACAAGTGAAACAAGTGAAACAAGTGAAACAAGTGAAACAAGTGAAACAAGTGAAACAAGTGAAACAAGTGAAACAAGTGAAACAAGTGAAACAAGTGAAACAAGTGAAACAAGTGAAACAAGTGAAACAAGTGAAACAGAGTGAAACAGAGTGAAACAGAGTGAAACAGAGTGAAACAGAGTGAAACAGAGTGAAACTGAGTGAAACTGAGTGAAACTGAGTGAAACTGAGTGAAACTGAGTGAAACTGAGTGAAACTGAGTGAAACTGAGTGAAACTGAGTGAAACTGAGTGAAACTGAGTGAAACTGAGTGAAACTGAGTGAAACTGAGTGAATTGAGTGAACTGAGTGATTGAACTGAGAGAACTGAGTGAACTGAGTGAACTGAGTGAACTGAGTGAACTGAGTGAACTGAGTGAACTGAGTGAACTGAGTGAACTGAGTGAACTATATAAACTGAACTGAGTGAACTAAGTGAACTGAGTGGACTAAGTGAACTGAACTGAGTGAACTGAGTGAACAACTGAAACAAGTGAAACAAGTGAAACTGAGTGAAACTGAGTGAAACTGAGGGAAACTGAGGGAAACTGGGTGAAACTGAGGGAAACTGAGGGAAACTGGGTGAAACTGAGTGAAACTGAGTGAAACTGAGTGAAACTGAGTGAAACTGAGTGAAACTGAGTGAAACTGAGTGAAACTGAGTGAAACTGAGTGAAACTGAGTGAAACTGAGTGAAACTGAATGAAACTGAGTGAAAATGAGGGAAACTGAGGGAAACTGAGGGAAACTGAGTGAAACTTAGTGAAACTGAGTGAAACTGAGTGAAACTGAGTGAAACTGAGTGAAATAGGTAAATTAGGTAAACTAGGTAAACTCAGTAAACTAAGTAAACTAGGTAAACTAAGTATACTAGATAAACTAGGTAAACTAAGTATACTAGATAAACTAAGTATACTAGATAAACTAAGTATGCTAGGTAAACTAAATAAACTGGGTAAACTAATTATGCTAGGTAAACTGAGTAAACTAGGTAAACTAAGTATGTTAGGTAAACCAAGTAAACTAGGTAAACTAAGTAAAATAGGTATACTAGGTAAAATACTAGGTAAACTAGGTAAAGGAGGTAAACTAAGTATGCTAGGTAAACTAGGTAAAGTAGGTAAACTAAGTAAACTGGGGTAAACTAAGTATGTTAGGTAAACTAAGTAAACTAGGTAAAACTAAGTATGCTAGGTTAACCCAATTAAACTAAGTAAACTACGTAAACTAAGTATACGAGGTAAACTTAGTATATTTGGTAAACTAAGTATACTCGTTAAACAAAGTATACTAGGTAAACCAAGTAAACTAGGTATACTCGGTAAACTAAGTATACTAGGTAAACTAAATATGCTAAGTAAACTAAGTAAACTAGCTAAACTAAGTACACTGGGTAAACTAGGTGAATTACGTATACTCGGTAAACAAAGTTTTTTATTATTCTATTTCTACGTGCAGCTTATGTTAGATAGGTATATATATATATATATATATATATATCTGTTTAAATCCCATAATTATCAGAGGAACTTGTTGCTCAATGGGTATATTTATCCCTTGTATTCAAGATGTCTTGACTTCAAGATTCGGTTCCTTCGAGTTTTCATTATTCTATTATTTCTCGCAGTTTATGTTGAAATGGTATCTACCTGTTTAAATCCCATAATGGTCAGAGGAAGTTGTGGGTCAATGGATAGATTCGTCGATAGTATTCAAGACGTCTTGAGTTCGAGACGCGGTTCCGTCGAGTTTTCTTTATTCCAACAATTCTTGCGGTTTATGTTTGAAAGGTATATATATATCTGTTTAAATCCAAAAATCAACAGAAGAATTTGAGGCTCAATGGATAGATTCATCGCTGGTACTCAACATGTCTTGAGTTCGAGACTCGGTTCCGTCGAGTTTTCATTATTCTCTTTTTACTTACAGTTTATGTTGGAAAGGTTTAAATCCCATAATGGTCAGAGGAAGTTGTGGCTCAATGGATAGACTCATCGCTGGTATTCAAGATGTCTTGAGATCGAGAATCGTCTCCGTCGAGTTTTCATTTCAGTTTTCTCTTATTATTCGGAATTTATGATGGAAAGATATATGTCTGTTTAAAACACAAAATTCGCAGACGAACTTGTGGCTCAATGAATAGATTTATGGCTGGTATTCAAGATGTAAACCAAGTAAACTAGGTAAACATAGTATACTAGGTAAACTAAGTAAACTAGGTAAATTAAGTAAACTAGTAAACTAGGTAAACCAGGTAAAGTAGGTAAACTATTTAAACTACCTAAACTAGGTAAACTAAGTAAACTAGGTAAACAAAGTAAATTAGGTAGACTAAGAAACTAGGTTAACTCAGTAAACTAGATAAACTAAGTAAATTCAGTAAAACTAAGTAAACTTAGTAAACTAAATAAACTAAGTAAACTAAGTAAACTCAGTAAACTAAGTAAACTAAGTAAACTCAGTAAACTAAGTAAACTAAGTAAACTCAGTAAACTAAGTAAACTCAGTAAACTATGTAAACTAAGTAAACTAAGTAAACCAAGTAAACTAAGTAAACTAAGTAAACTAAGTAAACTAAGTAAACTAAGTATACTAGATAAACTAAGTATGCTAGGTAAACTAAGTAAACTGAGTAAACTGAGTGAACTGAGTGAACTGAGTGAACTGAGTGAACTGAGTGAACTGATTGAACTGAGTGAACTGAGTGAACTGAGTGAACTGAGTGAACTGAGTGAACTGAGTGAACTGAGTGAACTGAGTGAACTGAGTGAACTGAGTGAACTGAGTGAACTGAGTGAACTGAGTGAACTGAGTGAACTGAGTCAACTGAGTGAACTGAGTGAAATGAGTGAACGGAGTGAACGGAGTGAACGGATTGAACGGAGTGAACTTGAGTGAAACTGAGTGAAACTGAGTGGAACTGATGGGAACTGAGTGAACTGAGTGAACTGAGTGAACTGAGTGAACTGAGTGAAACTGAGTGGAACTGAGTGGAACTGATGGGAACTGAGTGGAACTGAGTGGAACTGAGTGGAACTGAGTGAAACTGAGTGAAACTGAGTGAAACTGAGTGAAACTGAGTGAACTGAGTGAACTGAGTGAACTAAGTGAACTGAGTGAACTGAGTGAACTGAGTGAACTAAGTGAACTGAACTGAGTGAACTAAGTGAACTGAGTGAACTGAACTGAGTGAACTAAGTGAACTGAGTGAACAAGTGAAACAAGTGAAACAAGTGAAACTGAGTGAAACTGAGTGAAACTGAGTGAAACTGAGTGAAACTGAGTAAAACTGAGTGAAACTGAGTGAAACTGAGTGAAACTGAGTGAAACTGAGTGAAACTGAGTGAAACTGAGTGAAACTGAGTGAAACTGAGTGAAACTGAGTGAAACTGAGTGAAACTGAGTGAAACTGAGTGAAACTGAGTGAAACTGAGTGAAACTGAGTGAAACTGAGTGAAACTGAGTGAACTGAGTGAACTGAGTGAACTGAGTGAACTAAGTGAACTGAACTGAGTGAACTAAGTGAACTGAGTGAACTGAGTGAACCAACTAAGTGAACTGAGTGAACTAAATAGGTGAACTAAGTAAACTAAGTGAACTAAGTGAAACAATTGAAACAATACTAGGTAAACAAAGTAAACTAGTAAAACTAGGTAAATTAGGTAAATTAGGTAAACTAGGTAAACTCAGTAAACTAGGTAAACTAAGTATACTAGATGAACTAGGTAAACTAAGTATACTAGATAAACTAAGTATACTAGATAAACTAAGTAAATTAAATAAACTAAGTATGCTAGGTAAACTGAGTAAACTAGGTAAACTAAGTATGTTAGGTAAACCAAGTAAACTAGGTAAACTAAGTAAAATAGGTATACTAGGTAAAACTAGGTAAACGAGGTAAACTAAGTATGCTAGGTAAACCCAATAAACTAGGTTAAGTAAGTAAACTAGGTAAACTAGGTAAAGTAGGTAAACTAAGTAAACTGGGTAAACTAAGTATTTTAGGTAAACTAAGTAAACTAGGTAAACTAAGTATGCTAGGTAAACCAAGTAAAACTAAGTAAACTACGTAAACTAAGTGTACTAGGTAAACTATTTAAATTAAGCAAACTAAGTGAACTAGATAAACTAAGTAAATTAGATAAACTAGGTTACATAAGTAAAACTAGGTAAACTAAGTATACTAGGTAAACTAACTAAACTAGGCAAACTAAGTGAACTAGATAAACTAAGTAAATTCGATAAACTAGGTAAACTATGTAAACTAGGTAAACTAAGTAAACAAGGTAAACTAGGTAAACTAGGTAAACTAAGTAAACTAGGTGAACTAAGTAAACTCAGTAAACTAAACAAACTAAGTATACTAGATAAACTAAGTATGTAAATATAAACTAAGTATACTATGTAAACTAGGTAAACCAGGTAAACTAGGTAAACTAGGTAAACTAGCTGAGTGAACTGAGTGAACTGAGTGAACTGAGTGAACTGAGTGAACTGAGTGAACTGAGTGAACTGAGTGAACTGAGTGAACTGAGTGAACTGAGTGAACTGAGTGAACTGAGTGAACTGAGTGAACTGAGTGAACTGAGTGAACTGAGTGAACTGAGTGAACTAAGTGAACTGAGTGATTTAAGTGAACTAAGTGAACTGAGAGATTTAAGTGAACTGAGTGAACTGAACTGAGTGAACTAAGTGAACTGAGTGAACTAAGTGAACTATGTGAACGAAGTGAAACAAGTGAAACAAGTGAAACTGAGTGAAACTGAATGAAAATGAGTGAAACTGAGTGAAACTGAGTGAAACTGAGTGAAACTGAGTGAAACTGATTGAAATTGAGTGAAACTGAGTGAAACTGGGTAACAAGTGAAACAAACTGTGAAACAAGTGAAACAAGTGAAACTAGTGAAACTGAGTGAAACTGAGTGAAACTGAGTGAAACTGAGTGAAACTGAGTGAAACTGAGTGAAACTGAGTGAAACTGAGTGAAACTGAGTGAAACTGAGGGAAACTGAGGGAAACTGGGTGAAACTGAGTGAAACTGAGTGAAACTGAGTGAAACTGAGTGAAACTGAGTGAAACTGAGTGAAACTGAGTGAAACTGAGTGAAACTGAGTGAAACTGAGTGAACTGAGTGAACTGAGTGAACTGAGTGAACTGAGTGAACTGAGTGAACTGAGTGAACTGAGTGAACTGAGTGAACTAAGTGAACTGAACTGAGTGAACTAAGCGAACTGAGTGAACTAAGTGAACTGAGTGAACTAAGTGAACTGAGTGGACTAAGTGAACTGAACTGAGTGAACTGAGTGAACTGAGTGAACAATTGAAACAAGTGAAACAAGTGAAACTGAGTGAAACTGAGTGAAACTGAGTGAAACTGAGTGAAACTGAGTGAAAACTGAGTGAAACTTAGAGTGAAACTGAGTGAAAACTGAGTGAAACTGAGTGAAACTGAGTGAAACTGAGTGAAACTGAGTGAAACTGAGTGAAACTGAGTGAAACTGAGTGAAACTGAGTGAAACTGAGTGAAACTGAGTGAAACTGAGTGAAACTAAGTGAAACTGAGTGAAACTGAGTGAAAAACTGAGTGAAACTGAGTGAAAACTGAGTGAAACTGAGTGAAAACTGAGTGAAACTGAGTGAAACTGAGTGAAATAGGTAAATTAGGTAAACTAGGTAAACTCAGTAAACTAAGTAAACTAGGTAAACTAAGTATACTAGATAAACTAGGTAAACTAAGTATACTAGATAAACTAAGTATACTAGATAAACTAAGTATGCTAGGTAAACTAAATAAACTGGGTAAACTAATTATGCTAGGTAAACTGAGTAAACTAGGTAAACTAAGTATGTTAGGTAAACCAAGTAAACTAGGTAAACTAAGTAAAATAGGTATACTAGGTAAACTAGGTAAACTAGGTAAAGGAGGTAAACTAAGTATGCTAGGTAAACTAAGTATTCTGGGTAAACCCAATAAACTAGGTTAAGTAAGTAAACTAGGTAAAGTAGGTAAACTAAGTAAACTGGGTAAACTAAGTATGTTAGGTAAACTAAGTAAACTAGGTAAACTAAGTATGCTAGGTTAACCAATTAAACTAAGTAAACTACGTAAACTAAGTATACGAGGTAAACTTAGTATATTTGGTAAACTAAGTATACTCGTTAAACAAAGTATACTAGGTAAACCAAGTAAACTAGGTATACTCGGTAAACTAAGTATACTAGGTAAACTAAATATGCTAAGTAAACTAAGTAAACTAGCTAAACTAAGTACACTGGGTAAACTAGGTGAATTACGTATACTCGGTAAACAAAGTTTTTTATTATTCTATTTCTACGTGCAGCTTATGTTAGATAGGTATATATATATATATATATATATATCTGTTTAAATCCCATAATTATCAGAGGAACTTGTTGCTCAATGGGTATATTCATCCCTTGTATTCAAGATGTCTTGACTTCAAGATTCGGTTCCGTCGAGTTTTCATTATTCTATTATTTCTCGCAGTTTATGTTGAAATGGTATCTACCTGTTTAAATCCCATAATGGTCAGAGGAAGTTGTGGGTCAATGGATAGATTCGTCGATAGTATTCAAGACGTCTTGAGTTCAAGACGCGGTTCCGTCGAGTTTTCTTTATTCCATCAATTCTTGCGGTTTATGTTTGAAAGGTATATATATATCTGTTTATACCCAAAAATCAACAGAAGAATTTGAGGCTCAATGGATAGATTCATCGCTGGTACTCAAGATGTCTTGAGTTCGAGACTCGGTTCCGTCGAGTTCTCATTATTCTCTTTTTACTTACAGTTTATGTTGGAAAGGTTTAAATCCCATAATGGTCAGAGGAAGTTGTGGCTCAATGGATAGACTCATCGCTGGTATTTCAAGATGTCTTGAGATCGAGAATCGTCTCCGTCGAGTTTTCATTTCAGTTTTCTCTTATTATTCGGAATTTATGATGGAAAGATATATGTCTGTTTTAAAACACAAAATTTCGCAGACGAACTTGTGGCTCAATGAATAGATTTATGGCTGGTATTCAAGATGTAAAACCAAGTAAACTAGGTAAACAAAGTATACTAGGTAAACTAAGTAAACTAGGTAAATTAAGTAAAACTAGTAAAAACTAGGTAAACCAGGTAAAGTAGGTAAACTATTTAAACTACCTAAACTAGGTAAACTAAGTAAACTAGGTAAACTAAGTAAACTAAGTAAACTCAGTAAACTAAGTAAACTCAGTAAACTATGTAAACTAAGTAAACTAAGTAAACCAAGTAAACCAAGTAAACTAAGTAAACTAAGTAAACTAAGTAAACTAAGTATACTAGATAAACTAAGTATGCTAGGTAAACTAAGTAAACTGAGTAAACTGAGTGAACTGAGTGAACTGAGTGAACTGAGTGAACTGAGTGAACTGAGTGAACTGAGTGAACTGAGTGAACTGAGTGAACTGAGTGAACTGAGTGAACTGAGTGAACTGAGTGAACTGAGTGAACTGACTGAGTGAACTGAGTGAACTGAGTGAACTGAGTGAACTGAGTGAACTGAGTGAACTGAGTGAACTGAGTGAACTGAGTGAACTGAGTGAACTGAGTGAACTGAGTGAACTGAGTGAACTGAGTGAACTGAGTGAACTGAGTGAACTGAGTGAACTGAGTGAACTGATTGAACTGAGTGAACTGAGTGAACTGAGTGAACTGAATGAACTGAGTGAACTGAGTGAACTGAGTGAACTGAGTGAACTGAGTGAACTGAGTGAAATGAGTGAACGGAGTGAACGGAGTGAACGGATTGAACGGAGTGAACTTGAGTGAAACTGAGTGAAACTGAGTGAACTGAGTGAACTGAGTGAACTGAGTGAACTGAGTGAACTGAGTGAAACTGAGTGGAACTGAGTGGTACTGATGGGAACTGAGTGGAACTGAGTGGAACTGAGTGGAACTGAGTGAAACTGAGTGAAACTGAGTGAAACTGAGTTAACTGAGTGAACTGAGTGAACTAAGTGAACTGAGTGAACTGAGTGAACTGAGTGAACTAAGTGAACTGAACTGAGTGAACTAAGTGAACTGAGTGAACTGAACTGAGTGAACTAAGTGAACTGAGTGTGAACAAGTGAAACAAGTGAAACAAGTGAAAACTGAGTGAAACTGAGTGAAACTGAGTGAAACTGAGTGAAACTGAGTGAAACTGAGTGAAACTGAGTGAAACTGAGTGAAACTGAGTGAAACTGAGTGAAACGGAGTGAAACGGAGTGAAACTGAGTGAAACTGAGTGAAACTGAGTGAAACTGAGTGAAAAAACTGAGTGAAACTGAGTGAAAAAACTGAGTGAAACTGAGTGAAACTGAGTGAAAAAAACTGAGTGAACTGAGTGAACTGAGTGAACTGAGTGAACTAAGTGAACTGAACTGAGTGAACTAAGTGAACTGAGTGAACTAACTGAGTGAACTGAGTGAACCAACTAAGTGAACTGAGTGAACTAAATAGGTGAACTAAGTAAACTAAGTGAACTAAGTGAAACAATTGAAACAATACTAGGTAAACAAAGTAAACTAGTAAAACTAGGTAAATTAGGTAAATTAGGTAAACTAGGTAAACTCAGTAAACTAGGTAAACTAAGTACACTGGGTAAACTAGGTGAATTACGTATACTCGGTAAACAAAGTTTTTTATTATTCTATTTCTACGTGCAGCTTATGTTAGATAGGTATATATATATATATATATATATCTGTTTAAATCCCATAATTATCAGAGGAACTTGTTGCTCAATGGGTATATTCATCCCTTGTATTCAAGATGTCTTGACTTCAAGATTCGGTTCCGTCGAGTTTTCATTATTCTATTATTTCTCGCAGTTTATGTTGAAATGGTATCTACCTGTTTAAATCCCATAATGGTCAGAGGAAGTTGTGGGTCAATGGATAGATTCGTCGATAGTATTCAAGACGTCTTGAGTTCAAGACGCGGTTCCGTCGAGTTTTCTTTATTCCATCAATTCTTGCGGTTTATGTTTGAAAGGTATATATATATCTGTTTATACCCAAAAATCAACAGAAGAATTTGAGGCTCAATGGATAGATTCATCGCTGGTACTCAAGATGTCTTGAGTTCGAGACTCGGTTCCGTCGAGTTCTCATTATTCTCTTTTTACTTACAGTTTATGTTGGAAAGGTTTAAATCCCATAATGGTCAGAGGAAGTTGTGGCTCAATGGATAGACTCATCGCTGGTATTCAAGATGTCTTGAGATCGAGAATCGTCTCCGTCGAGTTTTCATTTCAGTTTTCTCTTATTATTCGGAATTTATGATGGAAAGATATATGTCTGTTTAAAACACAAAATTCGCAGACGAACTTGTGGCTCAATGAATAGATTTATGGCTGGTATTCAAGATGTAAACCAAGTAAACTAGGTAAACAAAGTATACTAGGTAAACTAAGTAAACTAGGTAAATTAAGTAAACTAGTAAACTAGGTAAACCAGGTAAAGTAGGTAAACTATTTAAACTACCTAAACTAGGTAAACTAAGTAAACTAGGTAAACTAAGTAAACTAAGTAAACTCAGTAAACTAAGTAAACTCAGTAAACTATGTAAACTAAGTAAACTAAGTAAACCAAGTAAACCAAGTAAACTAAGTAAACTAAGTAAACTAAGTAAACTAAGTATACTAGATAAACTAAGTATGCTAGGTAAACTAAGTAAACTGAGTAAACTGAGTAAACTGAGTGAACTGAGTGAACTGAGTGAACTGAGTGAACTGAGTGAACTGAGTGAACTGAGTGAACTGAGTGAACTGAGTGAACTGAGTGAAACTGAGTGAACTGAGTGAACTGAGTGAAACTGAGTGAACTGAGTGAACTGAGTGAACTGAGTGAACTGAGTGAACTGAGTGAAACTGAGTGAACTGAGTGAACTGAGTGAACTGAGTGAACTGAGTGAACTGAGTGAACTGAGTGAACTGAGTGAACTGAGTGAACTGAGTGAACTGAGTGAACTGAGTGAACTGAGTGAACTGAGTGAACTGAGTGAACTGAGTGAACTGATTGAACTGAGTGAACTGAGTGAACTGAGTGAACTGAATGAACTGAGTGAACGGAGTGAACGGAGTGAACGGAGTGAACGGATTGAACGGAGTGAACTTGAGTGAAACTGAGTGAAACTGAGTGAACTGAGTGAACTGAGTGAACTGAGTGAACTGAGTGAACTGAGTGAAACTGAGTGGAACTGAGTGGAACTGATGGGAACTGAGTGGAACTGAGTGGAACTGAGTGGAACTGAGTGAAACTGAGTGAAACTGAGTGAAACTGAGTTAACTGAGTGAACTGAGTGAACTGAGTGAACTAAGAGAACTGAGTGAACTGAGTGAACTGAGTGAACTAAGTGAACTGAACTGAGTGAACTAAGTGAACTGAGTGAACTGAACTGAGTGAACTAAGTGAACTGAGTGAACAAGTGAAACAAGTGAAACAAGTGAAACTGAGTGAAACTGAGTGAAACTGAGTGAAACTGAGTGAAACTGAGTGAAACTGAGTGAAACTGAGTGAAACTGAGTGAAACTGAGTGAAACTGAGTGAAACGGAGTGAAACTGAGTGAAACTGAGTGAAACTGAGTGAAAACTGAGTGAAAAACTGAGTGAAACTGAGTGAAACTGAGTGAAAACTGAGTGAAACTGAGTGAAACTGAGTGAACTGAGTGAACTGAGTGAACTGAGTGAACTAAGTGAACTGAACTGAGTGAACTAAGTGAACTGAGTGAACTAACTGAGTGAACTGAGTGAACCAACTAAGTGAACTGAGTGAACTAAATAGGTGAACTAAGTAAACTAAGTGAACTAAGTGAAACAATTGAAACAATACTAGGTAAACAAAGTAAACTAGTAAAACTAGGTAAATTAGGTAAATTAGGTAAACTAGGTAAACTCAGTAAACTAGGTAAACTAAGTATACTAGATGAACTAGGTAAACTAAGTATACTAGATAAAACTAAGTATACTAGATAAACTAAATAAATTAAATAAAACTAAGTATGCTAGGTAAACTGAGTAAACTAGGTAAACTAAGTATGTTAGGTAAACCAAGTAAACTAGGTAAACTAAGTAAAATAGGTATACTAGGTAAAACTAGGTAAACGAGGTAAACTAAGTATGCTAGGTAAACCCAATAAAACTAGGTTAAGTAAGTAAACTAGGTAAACTAGGTAAAGTAGGTAAACTAAGTAAAACTGGGTAAACTAAGTATTTTAGGTAAACTATGTAAACTAGGTAAAACTAAGTATGCTAGGTAAACCAAGTAAACTAAGTAAAACTACGTAAACTAAGTGTACTAGGTAAACTATTTTAAATTTAAGCAAACTAAGTGAACTAGATAAACTAAGTAAATTAGATAAACTAGGTAAACTAAGTAAACTAGGTAAACTAAGTATACTAGGTAAACTAACTAAACTAGGCAAACTAAGTGAACTAGATAAACTAAGTAAATTCGATAAACTAGGTAAACTATGTAAACTAGGTAAACTAAGTAAACTAGGTAAACTAGGTAAACTAAGTAAACTAGGTGAACTAAGTAAACTCAGTAAACTAAACAAACTAAGTATACTATGTAAACTAGGTAAACCAGGTAAACCAGGTAAACTAGGTAAACTAGGTAAACTAGGTAAACTAGGTAAACTAGGTAAACTAGGTAAACTAGGTAAACTAGGTTAACTAGGTAAACTAGGTAAACTAGGTAAACTAGGTAAACTAGGTAAACTAGGTAAACTAGGTTAGCTAGGTTAACTAGGTTAACTAGGTAAAATAGGTAAACTAGGTAAACTAGGTGAACTAGGTAAACTAGGTATGCTGGGTAAACCAAGTAAACTATGTAAACTAAGTATGCTAGTGAACTAAGTGAACTGAGTGAACTGAGTGAACTGAGTGAACTAAGTGAACTGAACTGAGTGAACTAAGTGAACTGAGTGAACTGAACTGAGTGAACTAAGTGAACTGAGTGAACAAGTGAAACAAGTGAAACTGAGTGAAACTGAGTGAAACTGAGTGAAACTGAGAGAAACTGAGTGAAACTGAGTGAAACTGAGTGAAACTGAGTGAAACTGAGTGAAACGGAGTGAAACTGAGTAAAACTGAGTGAAACTGAGTGAAACTGAGTGAAACTGAGTGAAACTGAGTGAAACTGAGTGAAACTGAGTGAACTGAGTGAACTGAGTGAACTGAGTGAACTAAGTGAACTGAACTGAGTGAACTAAGTGAACTGAGTGAACTAACTGAGTGAACTGAGTGAACCAACTAAGTGAACTGAGTGAACTAAATAGGTGAACTAAGTAAACTAAGTGAACTAAGTGAAACAATTGAAACAATACTAGGTAAACAAAGTAAACTAGTAAAACTAGGTAAATTAGGTAAATTAGGTAAACTAGGTAAACTCAGTAAACTAGGTAAACTAAGTATACTAGATGAACTAGGTAAACTAAGTATACTAGATAAACTAAGTATACTAGATAAACTAAGTAAATTAAATAAACTAAGTATGCTAGGTAAACTGAGTAAACTAGGTAAACTAAGTATGTTAGGTAAACCAAGTAAACTAGGTAAACTAAGTAAAATAGGTATACTAGGTAAACTAGGTAAACGAGGTAAACTAAGTATGCTAGGTAAACCCAATAAACTAGGTTAAGTAAGTAAACTAGGTAAACTAGGTAAAGTAGGTAAACTAAGTAAACTGGGTAAACTAAGTATTTTAGGTAAACTAAGTAAACTAGGTAAACTAAGTATGCTAGGTAAACCAAGTAAACTAAGTAAACTACGTAAACTAAGTGTACTAGGTAAACTATTTAAATTAAGCAAACTAAGTGAACTAGATAAACTAAGTAAATTAGATAAACTAGGTAAACTAAGTAAAATAGGTAAACTAAGTATACTAGGTAAACTAACTAAACTAGGCAAACTAAGTGAACTAGATAAACTAAGTAAATTCGATAAACTAGGTAAACTATGTAAACTAGGTAAACTAAGTAAACTAGGTAAACTAGGTAAACTAAGTAAACTAGGTGAACTAAGTAAACTCAGTAAACTAAACAAACCAAGTATACTAGATAAACTAAGTATGTAAATATAAACTAAGTATACTATGTAAACTAGGTAAACCAGGTAAACCAGGTAAACTAGGTAAACTAGGTAAACTAGGTAAACTAGGTAAACTAGGTAAACTAGGTAAACTAGGTAAACTAGGTAAACTAGGTAAACTAGGTTAACTAGGTAAACTAGGTAAACTAGGTAAACTAGGTAAACTAGGTAAACTAGGTTAGCTAGGTTAACTAGGTAAAATAGGTAAACTAGGTAAACTAGGTGAACTAGGTAAACTAGGTATGCTGGGTAAACCAAGTAAACTATGTAAACTAAGTATGCTAGGTAAACCAAGTAATCTAGGTAAACTAAGTAAACTAGGTAAACTAAGTATACAAGATAAACTAAGTATGCTAGGTAAACAAATTAAACTGGGTAAACTAAGTATGCTAGGTACACTGAGTAAACTAGTTAAACTAAGTATGCTAGGTAAACTAAGTAAACTAGGTAAACTAAGTAAAATAGGTATACTAGGTAAACTAGGTAAACTAAGTACGCTAGGTAAACTAAGTATGCTAGGTAAACTAGGTAAAGTAGTTAAAGTAGTTAAACTAAGTAAACTGGGTAAAGTAAGTATGCTAGGTAAACTAAGTAAACTAGGTAAACTAAGTATGCTAGGTAAACCAAGTAAACTAGGTAAACTAAGTAAACTAGGTAAACTAGGTAAACTAGGTAAACTAAGTAAACTAGGTAAACTAGGTAAACTTAGTATACTAAGTAAACTAAGTAAACTAGGCAAACTAAGTGAACTAGATAAACTAAGTAAAATACATTAAACTAGGTAAACTAAGTAAACTAGGTAAACTAGGCAAAGTAAGTGAACTAGATAAACTAAGTAAATTAGGTAAACTAAGTATACAAGATAAACTAAGTATGCTAGGTAAACTAATTAAACTGGGTAAACTAAGTATGCTAGGTACACTGAGTAAACTGAGTAAACTAAGTAAACTAGGTATACTAAGTAAACTAAGTAAATTAGGCAAAGTAAGTGAACTAGATAAACTAAGTAAACTAAGTATTTAAGTATAAAACTAAGTATACTACGTAAACTGGGTGAACTAGGTAAACTAGGTAAACTAGGTAAACTAGGTAAACTAGGTAAACTAGGTAAACTAAGTAAACTAGGTAAACTAGGTAAACTAGGTAAACTAGGTAAACTAGGTAAACTAGGTAAACTAGGTAAACTAAGTATACTAGGTAAACTAAGTATGCTAGGTAAACCAAATAAACTATGTGAACTAAGTATGCTAGGTAAAGTAAGAAGACTAGGTAAACTAAGTAAACTAGGTAAAACTAAGTATACTGGGTAAACTAAGTAAACAAGGTAAACTGAGTAAACTAGGTAAACTAAGTAAACTAAGTAAACTAGGTAAACTAAGTATACAAGATAAACTAAGTATGCTAGGTAAACAAATTAAACTGGGTAAACTAAGTATGCTAGGTACACTGAGTAAACTAGTTAAACTAAGTATGCTAGGTAAACTAAGTAAACTAGGTAAACTAAGTAAAAGAGGTATACTAGGTAAACTAAGTATGCTAGGTAAACTAGGTAAAGTAGTTAAAGTAGTTAAACTAAGTAAACTGGGTAAAGTAAGTATGCTAGGTAAACTAAGTAAACTAGGTAAACTAAGTATGCTAGGTAAACCAAGTAAACTAGGTAAACTAAGTAAACTAGGTAAACTAGGTAAACTAGGTAAACTAAGTAAACTAGGTAAACTAGGTAAACTTAGTATACTAAGTAAACTAAGTAAACTAGGCAAACTAAGTGAACTAGATAAACTAAGTAAAATACATTAAACAAGGTAAACTAAGTAAACTAGGTAAACTAAGTAAACTAGGTAAACTAGGCAAAGTAAGTGAACTAGATAAACTAAGTAAATTAGGTAAACTAAGTATACAAGACAAACTAAGTATGCTAGGTAAACTAATTAAACTGGGTAAACTAAGTATGCTAGGTACACTGAGTAAACTGAGTAAACTACGTAAACTAGGTATACTAAGTAAACTAAGTAAATTAGGCAAAGTAAGTGAACTAGATAAACTAAGTAAACTAAGTATTTAAGTATAAACTAAGTATACTACGTAAACTGGGTGAACTAGGTAAACTAGGTAAACTATTTAAACTATGTAAACTAAGTAAACTAGGTAAACTAGGTAAACTAGGTAAACTAGATAAACTAGGTAAACTAGGTAAACTAGGTAAACTAAGTATACTAGGTAAACTAAGTATGCTAGGTAAACCAAATAAACTATGTGAACTAAGTATGCTAGGTAAAGTAAGAAGACTAGGTAAACTAAGTAAACTAGGTAAACTAAGTATACTGGGTAAACTAAGTAAACAAGGTAAACTGAGTAAACTAGGTAAACTAAGTAAACTAGGCAAACTAAGTGAACTAGATAAACTAAGTTAATTTGATAAACTAGGTAAACTAAGTAAACTAGGTAAACTAGGTAAACTTAGTAAACTCAGTAAACTAAGAATACTAGGTTATCTAAGTATACTAGGTAAACTAGGTAAACTAAGTATACTAGGTAAACTAAGTATGCTAGGTAAACCAAATAAACTATGTGAACTAAGTATGCTAGGTAAAGTAAGAAGACTAGGTAAACTAAGTAAACTAGGTAAACTAAGTATACTGGGTAAACTAAGTAAACAAGGTAAACTGAGTAAACTAGGTAAACTAAGTAAACTAGGCAAACTAAGTGAACTAGATAAACTAAGTTAATTTGATAAACTAGGTAAACTAAGTAAACTAAGTAAACTAGGTAAACTAAGTATACAAGATAAACTAAGTATGCTAGGTAAACAAATTAAACTGGGTAAACTAAGTATGCTAGGTACACTGAGTAAACTAGTTAAACTAAGTATGCTAGGTAAACTAAGTAAACTAGGTAAACTAAGTAAAAGAGGTATACTAGGTAAACTAGGTAAACTAAGTACGCTAGGTAAACTAAGTATGCTAGGTAAACTAGGTAAAGTAGTTAAAGTAGTTAAACTAAGTAAACTGGGTAAAGTAAGTATGCTAGGTAAACTAAGTAAACTAGGTAAACTAAGTATGCTAGGTAAACCAAGTAAACTAGGTAAACTAAGTAAACTAGGTAAACTAGGTAAACTAGGTAAACTAAGTAAACTAGGTAAACTAGGTAAACTTAGTATACTAAGTAAACTAAGTAAACTAGGCAAACTAAGTGAACTAGATAAACTAAGTAAAATACATTAAACTAGGTAAACTAAGTAAACTAGGTAAACTAAGTAAACTAGGTAAACTAGGCAAAGTGAGTGAACTAGATAAACTAAGTAAATTAGGTAAACTAAGTATACAAGACAAACTAAGTATGCTAGGTAAACTAATTAAACTGGGTAAACTAAGTATGCTAGGTACACTGAGTAAACTGAGTAAACTAAGTAAACTAGGTATACTAAGTAAACTAAGTAAATTAGGCAAAGTAAGTGAACTAGATAAACTAAGTAAACTAAGTATTTAAGTATAAACTAAGTATACTACGTAAACTGGGTGAACTAGGTAAACTAGGTAAACTAGGTAAACTATGTAAACTAAGTAAACTAGGTAAACTAGGTAAACTAGGTAAACTAGGTAAACTAGGTAAACTAGGTAAACTAGGTAAACTAGGTAAACTAAGTATACTAGGTAAACTAAGTATGCTAGGTAAACCAAATAAACTATGTGAACTAAGTATGCTAGGTAAAGTAAGAAGACTAGGTAAACTAAGTAAACTAGGTAAACTAAGTATACTGGGTAAACTAAGTAAACAAGGTAAACTAAGTAAACTAGGCAAACTAAGTGAACTAGATAAACTAAGTTAATTTGATAAACTAGGTAAACTAAGTAAACTAGGTAAACTAGGTAAACTTAGTAAACTCAGTAAACTAAGAATACTAGGTTATCTAAGTATACTAGGTAAACTAGGTAAACTAGATAAACCAAGTAAATTAGATAAACTAGGTAAACTAAGTAAACTAGGTGAACTAGGTGAACTAGGTAAACTAAGTATACTAGGTAAACTAAGTATACTAGGTTAACTAAGTATACTAGGTAAACTAGGTAAATTAGGCAAACTAGGTAAACTAGGTAAAATAGGTAAACTAGGTAAACTAGGTAAACTAGGTAAACTAGGTAAATTAGGTAAATTAGGTAAACTAGGTAAACTAGGTAAACGAGGTAAACTAGGTAAACTAAGTATACTAGGTAAACTAAGAATGCTAGGTGAACCAAGCAAACTAGGTAAACTAGGTAAAAAAAGTAAACTAGGTAAACTAAGTAAACTAGGTAAACTAGGTAATCTTAGTATACTAAGTAAACTAAGTAAACTAGGCAAACTAAGTGAACTAGATAAACTAAGTAAAATACATTAAACTAGGCAAACTAAGTAAACTAGGTAAACTTAG
>OZ023141.1:23420030-23457530 GCA_963675895.2 Styela plicata | reverse complement strand
ATTCATCGCTGGTATTCAAGATGTCTTGAGTTCGAAACTCGGTTCCCTCGAGTTTTCATTATTCTATTATAACTCGCAATTTATGTTTGAAAGATATATACCTGTAAAAAACGCAAAATCATCAAAGGAACTTGTGGCTCAATGAATAGATTCATCGCTATTATTCAAGATGTCTTGAGTTCGAAACTATGTTCCGTCGAGTTTTCATTATTCTCTTATTACTCGCAATTCATGTTGGAAAGGTATATATACCTGTTTAAATACCATAATCAACAGAGGAACTTGTGGCTGAATGGATAGATTCATCGCAGGTATTCAAGATGTCTTGAGATCGAAACTCGTCTCCATCGAGTTTTCATTATTCTAATATTACTCGCAATTCGTGTTGGAAAGGTATATACTTGTTTAAAGATTCATCAGTGGTATTCAAAATGTCGTGAGTTCGAGTCTCGGTTCTGCCAAGTTTGCATTATTCTGTTATTACTCGCAATTTATGGTCGAAAGGTATATACCTGTACAAAACGCAAAATCATCATAGGAACTTGTGGCTCAATGAATATATTTATCGCTGGTATCATGAATGTTTTGAGTTCGAGACTCGGTTCCGTCGAGTTTTGATTATTCTGTTATTACTCGCAATTCGTGTTGGAAAGGCATATGTCTGTTTAAAACACAAAATCCTGAGAGGAATTTTTGGCTCAGTGGATGGATTCATCGCTGGTATTGAAGATGTCTTGAGATCGAGACTCGGCTCCATCTAGTTTTCATTGTTCTATTATTACTCGCAATTTATGTTGGAACAGTATATGTCTGTTCAAAACACAAAATTCTCAGAAGAACTTGTGTCTCAATGGAAAGATTCATTGCTGGTGTTTAGGATGTCTTTAGTTCGAGACTCGGTTATGTCGAGTTTTCATAATTCTATTGTTACCCGCAATTTTTATTGGAAAGGTATATTATACCTGTTTAAAACAAAAACTCATCATAGGAACTTGAGGTTAAATGGATAGATTCATCTCTGGTATTCAAGATGTCTTGAGTTCGAAACTTGTTTCCGTCGAGTTTTCATTATTCAATTATTATTCGCAATTCATGTTGGAAAAGTATATACCTGCTTAAATCCGAAAATCAACAGAGGAATTTGTGGCTCAATGGATGGGTACATCACCGGTATTCAAGATGTCTTGAGTTCGAGACTCGGTTCCATCAAGTTTTCATTATTCTGTTATTACTCGCAGTTTTTGTTGAAAAGGTATATATATACCTGTTTAAATACCATAATCAACAGAAGAACTTGTGGCTGAATGGATAGATTCATCGCAGGTATTCAAGATGTCTTGAGATCGAAACTCGTCTCCATCGAGTTTTCATTATTCTATTATTACTCGCAATTCGTGTTGGAAAGGTATATACTTGTTTAAAGATTCATCAGTGGTATTCAAAATGTCGTTCGTTCGAGACTCGGTTCTGCCAAGTTTGCATTATTCTGTTATTACTCGCAATTTATGGTCGAAAGGTATATACCTGTATAAAACGCAAAATCATCACAGGAACTTGTGGCTCAATGAATATATTTATCGCTGGTATCATGAATGTTTTGAGTTCGAGACTCGGTTCCGTCGAGTTTTGATTATTCTATTATTACTCGCAATTCGTGTTGGAAAGGCATATATATGTCTGTTTAAAACACAAAATCCTCAGAGGAATTTTTGGCTCAGTTGATAGATTCATCGCCGATTTTCAAGATGCCTTGAATTCGAGACTCGAGTTTTCATTATTCTGTTATTACTCGCAGTTTATGTTGAAAAGGTATATACCAGATGAAATCCCCTAATAATCAAAGAAACTTGAGGTTAAATGGATAGATTCATCGCTGGTATTCAAGAACTCTTGAGTTCGAGACTCGGTTCCATCGAGTTTTCTTTATTTTGTTATTACTCGCAGTTTTTGTTGGAAAGGTTTAAATGCCATAATAAACCCAGAAACTTGTGGCTTGATGGAAAGATTCATCGCAGGTATTCAAGATGTCTTTAGATCGAAGCTCGGCTCCGTCGAGTTTTCTTTGGTATATGCCTGTTTAAAACAAAAAATCATCATAGAAACTTATTGTTCAATGAATAGGTTTGTTTCTGGTATTCAAGATGTCTTGAGTTCGAGACTCGGTTCCGTCGAGTTTTCTTTATTCTATTATTACTCGCAATTTATGTTGGAAAGGTATAATATACCTGTTTAAAGATTCATCGCTGGTATTCAAAATGTCTTGAGTTCGAGACTCGGTTTCGTCGCGTTTTCATAATTCTATTGTTACTCGCAATTTATGTTGGAAAGGTATATATACCTGTTTAAATCAACAGAGCAATTTTTGGCTCAATGGATAGATTCATCAGTGGTTTTCCAAATGTCTTGAGTTCGAGACTTGGTTCTGCCAAGTTTTCATTATTCTGTTATTACTCGCAATTTATGGTCAAAAGGTTTGTATATACCTGTACGAAACGCAAAATCTTCATAGGAACTTGTGGTTCAATGGATATATTTATCGCTGGTATTTTCGATGTTCTGAGTTCGAGACTCGGTTCCGTCGAATTTTCATAATTCTATTGTTACTCGCAATTTCTGTTGGAAAGGTGTATACCTGTTTAAAACACAAAATCATCATAGGAACGTGAGGTTAAACTTTTTTTCGAGCGCTGAACGCATCCACTGCGCCAAATTTTGGGGATCCACAAATCCAAATTTTGGGGATTTAGAAAGATAGTTATCCTACGAAAAATACGAGAGAATTAAAAACAAACGGAAAAATCGACTCACCCGAGTCTCGAACTCGCGATATGTTAATTTCGAGCGATGATCTATTCCAATGCGCCATCCATTCGACTAAAATGCTTTTTGTTTTTTTTTATTTAGTAAGATAGCATTTTGACAAAATAAAACGATGGAAGAAATGTCGACTCACACGAGTCTAGAACTCGATATATCCCGATTTCGAGCGATAAAATTAATCACTGCGCCATCCATTCGACGAAAACTTTGGTGATTTAAAAAGATAGCTATCTTATGAAAAATGGGACAGAATAAAAACGGTGGAAGTAAAGTCGACTTACCCGAGTCTTGAACACAAGATATCTTAACTTCGAGCGTTGTACTTGTCCACTGCGCCATCCATTCTAGGAAAAAACTTGGTGATTTAGAAAGATAGCTATTTTACGAAAAATATGAGAGAATAAGAGGGTAGAAGAAAAATCGACTTACCCGAGTCCAGAACTCGAGATACCTTAATTTTGGCGATGAACTTATCCACTGCACCATCCATTCGACTAAAATTTTGTGATTTAGAAAGATAGCTATTTTACGAAAAATATCACAGAATAAGAACGTTGAAAGAAAAGTCGACTTTCCAGAGTCTATAACTCGAGATATCTTGATTTCAAGCGAGGAAATCATCCGCTGTGTTAACCAGTATATAGAATATTCCGTGAGTGAGGAAGATAGCTATCTTACGAAAAGTATGAGAAAATAAAAAAAAAAAGAGGAAGAAAACCGACTCACCCGAGTCTCGATCTCGTGTTATCTTAATATCGAGTGATGAACTCATCTACTGCGCCATGCATTCGACTATAATTTTAGTGATTCAGAAAGATACTTATCTGTCAAAAAATACGAGATAATAAAAAAGTGAAAGTAATGTCGAGTCTAGACCTCGAGATACCCCCATTTCGAGCGATGAACTTATCCACTGCCCAATCCCTTCGACTGAAATTCTGGTGATTTAGAAAGATAGATATCTTATGAAAAATACGAGAGAATTAAAAACTAAAAGAAACGTGGTGGAAGAAAAGATGACTCACCTGAGCATAGAACTCTAGTTATCTTAATTTCAAGCGATGATCTTATCCTCTGCTCCACCCATTCCACTAAGATTTTGTTGGTTTAGAAATATAGATAACTTAGGATAAATACGATAGAATTAAAAATTAAAAGAAGAATCGAGTTACCCGAGTCTAGAACTCGAGAGATCCTAATTTTTAGCGATGAAATTATCCACTGCGCCATCCATTCGACTAACATTTTGGTGATTTAGGAAGATAGCTAACTTACGACAAGTTTGACAGTAAAAAAAGGTGAAAGAAAAATACGAGAAAATAAAAAAGTAAAAGAAAAGTTGACCTACCCGAGTCTAGAACTCTAGATAACCTAAACTCAAGCGATGAACTTATCCGCTGCGCCATCAATTCGACAGAAATTTTGGTGATTTAGAAAGATGGCTATCTTACGAAAAATAAGACAGAATAACAACGGTGGAAGAAAAGTCGACTTACCCGAATCTAGAACTCGAGATATCTTAATTTCAAGCAATAAACTTCTCCAGTGCACCACCCCTTCCACTGAAATATTGGTGATTTAGAAAGATAGCTATCTTACGAAAAAGGGAGAGAATTAAAAACTAAAGGAAAAGTCGTCTTAGCCGGGTCTAGAAGTCGCGATATCTTAATCTCCAGCGATGAACTTATCCAATGCGCCATCCATTCGACTAAAATTTCGATGACTTGGATAGATAGCAAAAATGGGTTATTTGTTAATCAACGATTCGAAAAAAACATTCGAATCAGATTCGAATTTCAAATGATTCGATTTTCCTCAGCCCTAGTATGGGTTCATCCTTACCCACAAATAGCAAAATGTTTTGATACGATATTATTAAATACAGATTGGATACAATATTTGTACATATATAATGGCTGTTATATTGTTCCTTTCATGCTCTGATTCCGTTCTTGCTGGAATGAATATCAATAGGAATTATATTTATTGGCATAAAATACAGTTAGTGCTGGTTGAGATTAGTTTTATAGTTTACGTAGAAAGTCAGATCCCCCGGGTACTTTTCCAAATGTTGGTCGACACATCGATTTGAGTTTTTTTTTTTTGTCTTTTGATTCGCGGACTTCAGGGTTCTGTAAAATTTAATATTCCCATTAATATATGCAATTTATAAAATGTTTATTACTGTTCGTGATGCCACTTAAGGTAAATATCCGAATCAGTTCGGATAATTTACCGATTCGAATGTAGGGATGACCGAAGCCGAATAAGTTGGAATTCAAATCGTATCGAATTGCTAATATTCTATTTAAAAGGAAAATGTCAAACAATATTTAAAGTATATCAAATAAAAATGATATAAACAAAGTACAATGTCACTTACTCTCTCTCTCTCTCTAACTAGGACAGAAAAATGGGGAAATCGACATTATTTTGGTTTCATTTGCCGGAAGAATATGAACATTTAATTTACCTAATTCCCTTTTCGTCATATCGCTGATTCACAGCTGATTTCGAAGCAAATGTGCTTTGAAACGAGTGTTGGCAATTTTAGGTAAAAATACTGAGTTCACCTAGTATATCTAGTTTACCGAAGTTTAAGTGAATTTATTTAATTTTCAACTAGATGCACAGTTCAAAAAACCAGGCACCTGGTATACAATCTGGTAAAGGTAGAATGCCTGGCTCGGTGGCTCAGTCGGTTAAGCGCGATCGTATTTTCCGGAAGGCCGATGGTTCGATGGTTGACTGTTTCACTACCGAGAGCACCCATCAGCAGAGCACTTCGCGGGTAGGTATACCTATACGGACAAGCTGTATTCTCGATTTCCCTCTCCCGCATGATAAAAATGAACGCCTGATCTATCTATATACACGTACAAAAGTCCGTCCCTGACGGTTGTTGGGTATGAGCCGGGGGTAGGTTCGCGGACAGGTCTTATAAAATAATTCGAAAACCGTAAAAAAAAAAAACTCCCTGGTAAAAGAAATCGGGTTCGAGTACTGCCCATTGACCTATGCCAGACAATCAACCCAGGGTGTAATAACTATGACGGGCTTAGTCGAACCGGATACCTTATATATACACTCCAACACAACGAACCTTGTTCGTTAATAAGTGACCACTGGTATTAGGATTGGCTCAGCTTAATCCACTCTAACAAGTGACCTTAAAAAATCCAAAATTCATACCCTGTCAGAATCCAGCCAGTAGGTTATTTCGCCACATTTTTCGCTAATTTTCTCTTCATCCCCACTTGATATCTTCCCTCTAAACTTCTCTTCATCTACGGCATGCTTGACTCCGTAAACGAAATCTTCTAAATTATGAACCTGCTTAGCACGTTCTTTAAACGCCTCATCTTCTCTCCGAAATTTTCCGTCTTTTCTGCCTATAAACAACAAAAGAGAGAGAGAGTCGTTAAAATGAAAATTTTCGCTTTGGACCTGATTGTAACTGAAAATGCCTCGCTTTTAAGTCTGTTTGAGCAAATATTTGTCATTTGGAACTGTGAAATTCTTGAATATCACAAATAAAACAATATTAGTAATAGTATTATGGAATCAGCGATTCGATCCGATTCGAAAAAATTATCCGAATCAGATTCGAATTTCAAATGATTCGATTTTTCCCAGCCCTACCTGCAGATATATCGCGATGCCCAGAATTGCGCAGCCCAAAAGTATGTGTTTACCACAGAGCCTTGTCTTCTAGAGCCTAGAAGTAATTTACTTCTACCTACCATTTTCTAGATCTCTGTTTTACTTAGTTTGCCTTTGCTGCCAATAGCAATTTGGTTTTCTTTTTGGGAACTCAGGGTCTTCGCTTTCACTGTGAGAATAACACTGACATCGACAGAAAAATGTATTTTAAATTCCTCCACTCCTCGTGGAGCTGATGGAATATCTTTTACTTCAAATTCCCCGAGAAAGTGGTTGTCAGCGGCCGCCGCTCTCTCACCTTCATACACCTCTAAAAGGTTTAAAAAGGACGATTGGTGAAATTATTCTACACATTTTTGTGTCTTTTCATTACCGCCCATTATATTATCCGGCGCACTCTACCCTAAAGCGGCTACTTCGATTTATAGCCCGAAGCAGATACTTACTGCACTTCATTGTAGCGGCTGTCTACTTTGGGAATGTTTTTCATACGAGTCGCAACTTCGGGATTTGCATTTGATTTTTACCCAATTTTATCGCCCAGTGTGGATACTACTTACTGCACTCTGATATAGCGTATATGTTCTGCATAGAATGTGTTTTTTCAGTAGTTTCGTAGTTTCTCATCTTCAACATTCTATTTACTCAAAGCGTATTTGCACCCAGTTATATCGCCCGGGGCAGATAGTTTCACACCACTCCATCTACTAGTAAGTTCAGCTCCGTGTAGAATGTTTCCGTTTCGCATAAATCGGCATCGATAAATTTACAAATTTTTGTCGCTTTTTTCAAGGTTTTACATAAACACCACTGCATTCATGTAAAAATCTACGAAATTACTTCTTATACGAAATTGAAATTACTCACTTTAAACGGTACTGTTGTTTGGTTATCCACGGCGGTACTTGAGATCCGGAAGGCTTCCGCAGGTAATTTTGTCTTTTTCATTATTATCTTGGCCATTTCACCTCCGTAGTTTTCCAAGCCTAATGTTATGGGCGTAACATCTTGAAGTTTCAATTGTTTTATCTGTTGAACAAGAGGAATAGAAATGAGAATATTTTGAATATATCTTTTTAGATTTGAAATCTTGTGGTTCCCTGCCCTCACCCTTTTCGACACTGAGCCATCGCGCTTGAAATGCAACAAAATCACTGGTTTTTAAGAGTAATTTTACTTGGCGGTATTGAAAAAAAATCAAAATTGACTTTTATGCCAAATATGGGATGTTGATGGAACGCACTGCGAATGTGCTGTCTATCAACTCACCATAATTGGCACATATCGCATCAATTTGGCGTTTTTTAACTTTGGAAACATGCAATGCAAATGATCAGTAAATTTACTGTACTTTTGTTACAGTGTACCACCTTTTGTTTCCTTTTAGTTGCATTTTACTGATTCAGGAAATACGTCAGGACTATTCTTGAGGCCGAACCCAGGCTAGGCTTATTAAAAATCAACAACGCGTTATATGAAATATTTTTAAAGTGTAAGATTACTGCTAATGCACCGCAAATTTACAGTTCTTTTCTCACAGCGTATAAAATTATCTGGATTTCTTTTTACTTTTTGACTAGCGGGCCGGGGAATTCGATTCGGTGATTCGAATCGATTCGAAGCACAATTTATTCGAATCAATCATGAATGGTGGTTGTTCATAAGAACAAAAACTTGCTAATTAAACTAGATTTTTCATTTTTAACGACAAAATGATATCGAATCTGGTCAAATTTGCCTTCAAAATATAAAAATTGTCTCTCTTTTATACAATGTACTGTGATAACCATGATGGAGACAAGTTGTGATAGTAAAAATGGGATATTTGTTATTTGCATAGAATTAGTGATTCGATCCGATTCGAAAAAAAAATATTCGAATTATATTCGAATTCTAAATGATTCGGTTTTTCCCACCCCTTTACCGACCCCTCAAATTGCAGAGAGCTAAATATCGTATCAACATTCCCATCGGACCGGAAACAAGCAATTTGGAATTGAACCGCGATAATAGAGCGCGATAATAGGTCAATCATATTTCGAGATGCGGATTTACGATTGTCTTAAAGTTATAGGCATGGAAAAAAATGAGAAAGAAGGCTGGTGAGTGATTGTAGTGCACTGTAACAATAAAATACTACAAAATCATTGTTTTAGACAGTAATTTTACTTGGCTTTATTGAAAAAAATTCAAATTTAATTTTTTGGCCAAATATGGGTGTTTGATGGAACGCATCGCGAAGGTGCGGTTCACCAACAGGCCATGATTGGCATAAATCTCATCAACATGGCGTTTTCTAAAATCAAAAATGAAGAACTTTTTATCATTTAAATTAGGAAAAAATAGGTCACATTCAAAAGTATTGATGAAATTTCTTCAAAAAGTGATAGATGGTTTTACCATTGCCCAGGACAGGTACCATTCACTGCAGTTTACCATGGTGGTTCAGTTCCATTTGGGTTATTTTCCGTTTAGAGTGCAGTTCTTGGTACTATTTCTCTTATTAGCTCTTTCCTTTAAAGTGGCCGTTAGTTGGTTTTTTCCGGACACTGCTTCTGGCTTTGCTCAAAGTGAATACAAAGTAATGATAAAAAAACTTCTCACCTTTCTTTTCGTCATGTTTGCATCGGACATCACATCTTTGACAGTATTTATTGTATTCTCGAACAAGTCAAGGTTGAGTTCTTCAAACTTGGCTCGACTCAACCAACATGTGAAATCAATACCGTTGTGAAGTCCATCAACCTGTATTCTGAAACATCAACGATCAGGCATTAGTGTTTTATTTTGGGGTTTGGAAGAATGCACTGTGACGAAATTACAGCGAATCTCCCCGTCAGTTGCAGTAATTGTAATTTTTTTAAATTTTCAAACCGCGTTGTTGATAAGACTTATGCCAAGTTCACTTAACAACTTTTTTTCTATGAATGATTCACGACTGATTCGAAAAAATTGTGTTTTGAATCGCCGAATCGAATTGCCCAGCCCTATCTGGCGCTTACCCAGCAGTCTCTTTTTTAAATATGCGTCACTGATAGAGCGCACGGACAAGGTCCGGTCCATCTCTGGCTTATTTTTGACAAGATTAACCCTCTCGTCTCCGAAAACGCACTTACATTGCTCTCAAAGAAACAGACAATTTTCCTTTTAGCTTCTTCACAAGCAACACTTAATATGTTTATTCCTCGTTTATTCTTTGGCATATCACATTTGTTCTTGCGATTAAACTATTCAACATAATGATCAACCATGCGGTTGTCGAAATCATCACCTGAAAATTAATTTGAAAATGATCAATTTCTTTTTTCTCTCCAAGCATGACTGGACTCAGCGTCCAAATGCAGACTGAATAACGAACACTCAAATTGCAGAGAGATACGCAAATCTTGTGCCAGCAACTGCACTCTAATCGTGAAGCAATCCATACAGAACTGAACCAACAATAGTAAAGTTAAGCGAGTGTTATCCTCCCGTGACAAATTTATCTACCACTTTTTTTTTTGTTTACTTCGACACTGTAACAAAAGTACAGTAAATTTACTGATCATTTGCAGTAATTGCATATTTCCAAAGTTAAAAAAACGCCATGTTGGTGAGATTTATGCCAATGGGTTGTTGATGGACCGCACCTTCGCGGTGCGTTCCATCAAAAACCTATGTTTGGACGAAGAAGTCAATTTTATACCGGCAAATAGAATTACTTTCAAAGACAAGTGGTTTTTTGCATTTTTTACAGTGTAGCTAAACTAATCAAGTAGCATTGAGAGTTGATCGACTTTGTTCCAACAACCAAGCAACCAACTCTGAACAAAAACTTTCTCGTTCAAAAATCGAAGTTAAACTAAAGAATTGAATGAGAAGTATCGCAGGAAATTCAGTTTTACCCCCAAGATGAGTGTCTCCACCAGTAGCGATGACGTTAAATATTTTCTCTTCTATATTAACAATTGTGACGTCAAATGTACCACCTCCAAGATCGAATATCAGAACATTCTGGTCGCTCTCGCTCTGATTGAAGAAAGTTTATTGAAAAAGTATCCAATTTCGTAATAGTTGAGAAAAACACGCTTCGGTTTATTTCGGCGTCGCACTTTCTTGGCCTGTGCATCAGAATTGCTCTAGAGTATTTAGTGAGTGTTGCAAGAGGCGCCCATAGAATGAAATAAGGGCTATGGATGACTGCTTCTGACCTTATAGTGGAATTGAAGTAATTTATCTAAATCCATCTTTCATATGTAGTAATTGTATGTTTGCAAAAGTCAACATCACAGTATAAAGTACTGTTACAAAGAAGCGATTTCACTGCATTTTGTGACGGTGAATTTTTTATAATCAGTTTTTACCTGTCTATCTAATCCAAAAGCAATGGCAGCCGCTGTTGGTTCGTTTATCATCCTGATAACATTGAGTCCAGCAATGGTTCCAGCATCTCTTTTTGCGCTACGTTGAGCATCGTTGAAATAAGCAGGTACTGTTATTACAGCATCTTTGACGGGTTCACCGAGTTGATCTTCTGCTGCTTTCTTTAGTGATGCAAGAATCATTGAACTAACTTCCTCCGGACAAAGAACCATCTGTTGATCACCCTGTGTGACCTAAAATATTTGTCAAATTTACTTTATATAAATGGTCCATTATGCAAGCCGGCCCAAACGGAAAACTATCTAAAAATATTTTTTGTTGTTTTTATTGATATTCAATCTGAGCAAGGCAGTGCCTGAAAGAAACCAACTAAGCCTCTTTATACCAAAGAGTTACTAAAAGATGTAGCAACAGGAACTGCACTTTATACGGAAAACATCCCAAGCATAACTGAAACGACATGATCAAGTACATTGAATGGCATATGCCCTGGGCGATGGTAGAGCTATCAAAGACATAAATCAGCATATAGTCCGTTATCTCACCTGTATCTTTGGTTTGTTATCGTCGTTGATAACACGGAATCCCCATCGTTTCATGTCAGCTTGGACGGTAGGATCATCATACCTCCTTCCAATCAAGCGTTTGATTTCTAAAAATATTATAAAAGCTTGAATTAGCATTTATTAAATGTACAGAACGATATATTTTTCACATTAAAGGATATTATTTTTGATCAAAATTTTACCTGAGCGAGGTCGGGGGCAGCGCCGAAAATGAACCAACTAACGTCCACTTAATGATTCAAATATTTTTTTTCGAATCAGATCCAATCATCAATTTCCTTATAAAAAGCACACATCTATTGTACTACAACTCATCGCTATTGCGAAAATCCAGAAATTTGTAGTCTATATTGTATTTTCAATTTACACCCCACGTCTAAGAGCAACAATTTTCATATTTTAACAACAAAATATAATATATTTTGGTCAAATTTGACCAAAATCGTTTGTATTTCGTCGTTAAAATGAAAATACATGATTTTTAATTCAGTTTGTGCTAATATTTGTAATTCGTAACTATGTATATTTCCTAATGATCATAATGGAGACTATAGTAGTAATAGTAAAAATATTTTTTATATTCTCATTTTTTTATTTTTATGAAATCAACAATTCTATCCGGATTCGGAAAAATTATTAAAATTCCAAAAGATTCAGTTTTGCCCAGCCCTACGCACAATGGAATGGAATTTTTCACAAACTCGCGGAAAAGAAGTTGGTCGAAGTTGGTTGGTGTTTCTTCTTCGACAACGGTTCCAATGAGTCGTCCATATTCAGTGAATGACACAAATGAAGGAGTCAGACGTTCACCTCGGTCGTTGAGGATTATTTCCACCTGAAATTTTTTTTAATTCTTATTATCGACATTCATTCCGAGCAAGGCAGGAAGCGGTGCTTATAAGGAACCAACTATCGGCCCCGTAAAGCGGGAGCTACTACAAGATGTAGTACCAGTAACTGCTCTCTAAGGCGGAAAACATGCGAAACTAAACTGAACTGCTATGGTAAAGTGTGAGTCAATGAAGAATCGCGCTGCAGATGCACCGCACACGACGATATAATCCTTTTCTTGTTCGAGTGTCTGAGATATTCATGTCTTTTTCTTCGGATGAACAAATATAGCTTCACAAACCGTTTCATAGCAGTGTTGATGATTTTGAAACTTTTGATACAGTTAACTTGCTATCAAACAGTCAAAAAGAGACATCCAAATCTTCTAGCCTCAGATATGTCATGGAATATTGCCTATTTGATGAATTTTCTTCTGGTGGAAACCATTCTATTCGAGCGTCTGAGAAGCAAAGTAGCTATTATTCGGACAGCCATAGCAGAGAAAAATAAACCATGAAAAAGCAGTAAATTGTCTATGACCTAGACGAAGGTAAACTTATTCACAACTTTACTTTTAATTGTCTCAGCAACATGTACGAAGTACGATAGAGCTTTGATTCTTCTTATAATACTCATATACCGAGAATAAAATAATGATACGAGGATTGACTGATTATAATCGGAATGCTTTTTGTCTTATAAATGTCAAATCATAATTTTCATACATCAAATCCAGGCGAGAATATATTTATAGTCAATTATTTCATGTGCATCACCCTGAGCAGGCACTGTACCAATGGCCACTTATTCGCAAACAGAGTAAAATTATATATGAATATTTCGATTTGACTGAGCCTACCCAAATTATTACACTCTGGGATGAATGGTGGGCAAAGATTAAGAAGCCGGACATGCTAGAGTTCGAACCCGGGAACTCTGAAAAATGCCGAACCTTTGAGAAATTAAATTACACAACCTTGGTAAGGCTTTGTTTTAATGTGATTTCTGCGGGCCGTAATTGGCGACACTGTACGTTTCAATTTTCACCTGCATCATTCTCTATTCTAGAATATCCATATATTACACTTCCAAACGAGAGATCAAAACTCATCACAATCAGCCATTCGTCCCAATGTGAGAGGTAAACATAGTATCGCCAACCTCCTTCGTATCCGGTATATTTGGTGGTTCCAACAACCACCCATGATATCCAATAAATGAATCGCCCGGAACACAAGAAAGATGATTTTAGAATTTCACCACTGAAAATAGATTGAGTAGAAAATTAGGGCTGGGCAAAACCGAAGCATTTGAAATTCGAATTTAATTCGAAAAAAATTTTCGAGTCGAATCGCTAATTCTTTGTAAATACCAAATATCCCGTTTTTACTATTATAGCTTGTCTCCATTGTGAAAATAAAGAAGTTTATAGTTTGCAGTGTATTTTCAATTTACACTAATAGCAAAACTTTTCATATTTTAACTACGAAATATAATCGATTTTGGACAAATTTGACTTAAATCCATTGAATTTCGTCGTTAGAAATGAGAATCCAAATTTACATAAGAAGTTTTTGTTTTTTCTCACCGATTCACCATTGATTCGAATTAATCGTGCTTCGAATCGATTCGAATCACCAAATCGAATTACCCAACCTTCTATGAAATTAAGTAAAAGGCAAGCTGAAATTTGTTTCAATGCCAAATACTTTTTATTCAAGCCCACAGCTACGCATCTTTGTTCGTTCAAGAGAGGGTCCGACACCGCTGCTGAGAGCGGAAAAGGGTGTCTGGATCCCCAATGTCAAATATTCATTGGGGGATCTGACCCCCCTAAAGCAGCAAAAAATATGATAAAGTTGCGGAAAATCGCTCCTTTTTTCCTATGTCCTATGTGACAAATCCGCATCCCCGGTGACATGGGATACTCATGAGTTGTGACAGATCCGCATCCCTGGTGACATGGAAATACTCATGAGTTGTGACAAATCCGCATCCCTGGTGACATGAGGTTACCATCCCTTCTCTATGCAACAGCTTCGTCTGGATTTATAGTTTTACTGATGGTTTTGCCTTCGAAATATTCTTGCAATAATTCCTGAATTTTAGGAATTCTTGTCGATCCTTCAACAAGTACAACGTTGTCAATCATATTTCGAGATGCGGATTTGCGATTGTCTTAAAGGTATAGGCAGGAAAAAAATGAGAAAGAACGCTGGTAGGTGATTGTAGTACACTGTAACAATAAAACACTACAAAATCATTATTTTAGACAGTAATTTTACTTGGCTGTATTGAAAAAAAATCAAAATTGACTTTTTTGGCCAAATATGGGGGTTTGATGGAACGCATCGCGAAGGTGCGGTCCACCAACAGCCCATGATTGGCATAAATTTCATCAACATAGCGTTTTCTAAAATCTAAATTCAAGAAATTTATAGTTTATAGTATATTTTCAATACGCACTCCATGTTTAAGAGCAACAGTTTAAAGACAAAATATAATCAATTGCTTTTTATCGTGAAAAATGAAAATTGTTGTTCATTATCAAGTTTTTGTTCCTATGAACAATTTCCAAATGACTACTGTTGCAGCAATGGGGTTTATAAAATGAAAAACCAACACTTCTCATCTAATTTGAAAAAATTCGATATAGAAACGAGCTGATATATTAGAGGGCATTTCAAATGTGTTGAATGCACAAAAAAGGATTTCCAGTTCATACCCAACATACTACTTAATTTTTAACGTCAAACTAGGTTGATTAGGGATATCCTATTTCATGCGAATATCGTAATACTTTTTATCCTTTAAATTGGGAAAAAATAGGTCACAATCATTAGTATTGATAAAATTTCTTCAAAAAGTGATAGATGGTTTTACCATTGCCCCGGGCAGGTACCATTCACTGCAGTTTACTATGGTGGTTCAGTTTTCGTTTGGGATGTTTTCCGTTTGGAGTGCAGTTGCTGGTATGATATCTCTTAGTAGCTCTCCGGACATTGCTTCTTGCCTTGCTCAAAGTGAATATTAAGTGATGAAAAAAAAAACATCTCACCTTCCTTTTCGTCATGTTTGCATCGGACATCACATCTTTGAAAATATTTATTGTATTCTCGAACAAGTCATGGTTGAGTTCTTCAAACTTGGCTCGACTAAACAAACTTGTGAAGTCAATACCGTTGTGAAATCCATCAACTTGTATTCTGATACATCAACGATTAAGTATCAGTCTTTTGTTCTGGGGTTCGTAAGAATGCACTGTGACGAAATTACAGCGAATCTCCCCGTCAGTTGCAGTAATTGTAAATTTTTTAAATTTGAAACCGCCTTGTTGATGAGACTTATGCCAAGTTCACTTAACAATTTTTTTCTCATGAATGATTCACGACTGATTCGAAAAAATTGTGCTTCAAATCGCCGAATCGAATTGCCCAGCCCTATCTGGCGATTACCCAGCAGTCAGATTGTTTCTCAGTCTCTATTTTAAATATGAGTCACCGAGAGAACGCACCGACAAGATCCGGTCCATCTGTGGCTTTTTGAAAATATGAGCCCTCTCGTCTCCACCAATGCACTTACTTTGCTCTCGTAGAAACAGACAATTTCTTTTTAGCTGCTTCACAAGCAACACGTAATCTGTTCATTCCTCGTTTATTCTTTGACATATCACATTTGTTCTTGCGATTAAACCCATCGACAAAATGATCAACCATGTGGTTGTCGAAATCACCACCTGAAAATTAATTTGAAAAGTGATCAAATTTTTTTTCTCTCTCAAAGCGAAACCGGACTCAGCGTCCAAATGCAGACTGAATAACGATCACTCAAATTGAAGAGAGATACTAAAATCTAGTTCCAGCAACTGCACTCTAAGAGCAAAGCATTCCATACAAAACTGAACCACCAATAGTAAAGTTAAGCGAGTGCTATCTTTCCGTGATAAATTTATCTACCACTTTTTTTTGTTTACTTCGACACTGTAACAAAAGTACAGTAAATTTACTGATCATTTGCAGTAATTGCATATTTCCAAAGTTAAAAACACGACATGTTGGTGAGATTTATGCCAATGGGTTGTTGATGGACCGCACCTTCGCGGTGCCTTCCATCAAAAACCTATGTTTGGTCGAAGAAATCAATTTTGATTTTTTTTTTGTACCGGCAAATAGAATTACTTTTAAAGACAAGTGGTTTTTTTGCATTTTTTACAATGTAGCTAAACTAATCAAGTCGCATTGAGAGTTGATCGACTTTATTACAACAACCAAGGCGAGTCCGACTTGCTTATCCATGCCCACCACTCAACCCAGGGTGTAGTAACTTGGGTAGGCTAAGCCGAACAGGAAAAGATCATATCTTTCCAGTAATTGTAACCCTGTCCGTCTATAAGTGGCCGCTGTTACAGGGTCTTGGACAGGGTGATCCACACTAAGTGGCTATAAAAAAAGCAAACATTTTTTTTAAAACTATGCCAGGTTGAAACCAACACTGAACAAAAACTTTCTCGTTCAAAATTCGAAGTTAAACTAAAGAATTGAATGAGAAGTATCGCATGAAATTCAGTTTTACCCCCAAGATGAGTGTCTCCACCAGTAGCGATGACGTTAAATGTTTTCTCTTCTACACTAGCAATTGTGACGTCAAATGTACCACCTCCTATGTCACCAGGGATGCGGATTTGTCATGACTCATGATTATTGCATGTCATTGGGGATGCCGAATTGTCACTGGGGATGCACCAATACCACTTTTTTCACCGATACCTAATCTTCAGAACGAGCCGTTTCCGATAGCGCCGATATTCTAAATTTCCAAACCCGGCCGATAAAGATTATTTAAATTGGGCCGATACCGACACTTCCGATAATCAAAATTGCCGTTATCGGTCGAAATGATACTATAAAATAAGTCGATACAGATACTGCCGATACCCAAAATTACTGATACCGCTCAACTTAACAGCAGTAACTTTACTAGATAATAATGATCCAATAATCTTAGACAAATTTATTGATACTATGACGTCATCATTTGTATTCAAGCAAAATGGTGCAGATTGCGCAACGTTGAAACATTATTTTACAAATTTCAATGGCATATTTGACTATATTCTATTGATTGTGCTTCATAACATTATTATTATTGGAAAATGAAAGATTTGAAAAATTTACTATAAAAAAAAACAGAAACTAGAATTGATAAGTATTTTTAATAACGCGAATTTTGTTAGGTCAACAAATGCTCATGTCACAGAGGATGCGAATTTGTCACAACCCATGAGTATTCCTATGTCACCGGGAATGCGGATTTGTCACAACCCATGAGTATTCCTATGTCACCGGGGATGCGGATTTGTCACAACTCATGAGTATTTCTATGTCACCGGGGATGCGGATTTGTCACAACTCATGAGTATTTCTATGTCACCGGGGATGCGGATTTGTCACAATTTATGAGTATTTCTATGGCACCGGGGATGAGGATTTGTCACAACCCATGAGTATTCCTCTGTCACCAGGGATGCGGATTTGCCACAACTCATGAGTATTTGCATGTCACCGGGAATGCGGATTTGTCACAATTCCTCAGTATTGCATGTCATTGGGGATGCCGATTTTTCACATGGGATGCACCGATAAGACTTTTATTCTCCGATACCGATACTTTAAAATGAGCCGATACTGATAATGCCGATGATAAAATTTCTCAATACCGGACGTGCACGATTAATTCGAATCAATGGTGAATCGGTGAGAAAAACAAAAACTTCTTATGTAAATTTGGATTCTCATTTCTAACGACGAAATTCAATGGATTTAAGTCAAATTTGTCCAAAATCGACTATATTTCGTCGTTAAAATATGAAAAGTTTTGCTTTTGGTGTGAATTGAAAATACACTACTAACTATAAACTTCTTTATTTTCACAATGGAGACAAGCTATAATAGTAAAAACGGGATATTTGGTATTTACAAAGAATTAGCGATTCGACTCGAAAATTTTTTTCGAATTAAATTCGAATTTCAAATGCCTCTGTTTTGCCCAGCCCTAATTTCCTACTCAATCTATTTTCAGTGGTAAAATTCTAAAATCATCTTTCTTGTGTTCCGGGCGATTCCTTTATTGGATATCATGGGTGGTTGTTGGAACCACCAAATATACCGGATACGAAGGAGGTTGGCGATACTATGTTTACCTCTCACATTGGGACGAATGGCTGATTGTGATGAGTTTTGATCTCTCGTTGGGAATTGTAATATATGGATATTCTAGAATAGAGAATGATGCAGGTAAAAATTGAAACGTACAGTGTCGCCAATTACGGCCCGCAGAAATCACATTAAAACAAAGCCTTACCAAGGTTGTGTAATTTAATTTCTCAAAGGTTCCGCATTTTTCAGAGTTCCCGGGTTCGAACTCCAGCATGTCCGTCTCCTTAATCTCTGCCCACCACTCATCCCAGAGTGTAATAATTTGGGTTGGCTCAGTCAAATCGAAATAATCATATATAATTTTACTCTGTTTGCGAATAAGTGGCCATTGGTACAGTGCCTGCTCAGGGTGATGCACATGAAATAATTGACTATAAATATATATTCTCGCCTCGATTTGATGTGAGCCAATGATGATTTGTCATTTATAAGAAAAAGAGCATTCCAATTAGAATCAGTGAATCCTCGTATCATTATTTTATTCTCGGTATATGAGTATTATAAGAAGAATCAAAGCTCTATCGTACTTCGTGCATGTTGCTAAGACAACTAAAAGTAAAGTAGTAAATGAGTTTAAATGGTTTACCATGGCTTTCCGAATAATAGCTACTTTGCTACTCAGACACCCGAATAGAATGGTTTCCACCAGAAGAGTTAAGGTTAAGCGAGTGCTATCTTTCCGTGATAAACTTATCTACCACTTTTTTTTGTTTACTTCGACACTGTAACAAAAGTACAGTAAATTTACTGATCATTTGCAGTAATTGCATATTTCCAAAGTTAAAAACACGACATGTTGGTGAGATTTATGCCAATGGGTTGTTGATGGACCGCACCTTCGCGGTGCCTTCCATCAAAAACCTATGTTTGGTCGAAGAAATCAATTTTGATTTTTTTTTGTACCGGCAAATAGAATTACTTTTAAAGACAAGTGGTTTTTTTGCATTTTTTACAATGTAGCTAAACTAATCAAGTCGCATTGAGAGTTGATCGACTTTATTACAACAACCAAGGCGAGTCCGACTTGCTTATCCATGCCCACCACTCAACCCAGGGTGTAGTAACTTGGGTAGGCTAAGCCGAACAGGAAAAGATCATATCTTTCCAGTAATTGTAACCCTGTCCGTCTATAAGTGGCCGCTGTTACAGGGTCTTGGACAGGGTGATCCACACTAAGTGGCTATAAAAAAAGCAAACATTTTTTTTAAAACTATGCCAGGTTGAAACCAACACTGAACAAAAACTTTCTCGTTCAAAATTCGAAGTTAAACTAAAGAATTGAATGAGAAGTATCGCATGAAATTCAGTTTTACCCCCAAGATGAGTGTCTCCACCAGTAGCGATGACGTTAAATGTTTTCTCTTCTACACTAGCAATTGTGACGTCAAATGTACCACCTCCGAGATCGAATATCAGAACGTTCTGGTCGCCCTAGCTCAGATTGAAGAGAGTTTATTGAAAAAGTATCCAATTTCGTAATAGTGGAGAAAAAACACGCTTCGGTTCATTTCGGCGTCGCAATTTCTTGGCCTGTATTTAGTGAGTGTCGCAAGAGGCGGCTAAAAAATGAAATAAGGGCTATGGATGACTTCTTCTGACCTTATAGTGGATTTAAAGTAATTTATCTAAATCCATCTTTCATATGTAGTAATTGTATGTTTCCAAAAGTCAACATCACAGAATAAAGTACTTTTACAAAGAATAAATCAGCATATACGTCCGTTATCTCATCTTTATCTTTGGTTGGTATTATCGTCGTTGAAAACACGGAATCCCCATCGTTTCATGTCAGCTTGGACGGTAGGATCATCATACCTCCTTCCAATCAAGCGTTTGATTTCTAAAAATGATATAAAAGTTTGAATTAACATTTATAAAATGTACAGAACGATATGTTTTCAAGTTACAGAATATTTTTTTAATCAAAATTTTCCCTGAGCAAGGTCGGGGGCAGCGCCGAAAATTAACCAACTAACGTCCACTTAATGATTCAAATATTTTTTTTCGAATCAGATCCAATCAATCCAATCATATAAATAGCACACATCTTTTGTACTACAACTCATCGCCATTGCGAAAATCCAGAAATTTATAGTCTATATTGTATTTTTAATTTACACTCCACGTCTAAGAGCAACAATTTTTATATTTTAACAACAAAATATAATATATTTTGGTCAAATTTGACCAAAATCGGTTGCATTTTGTCGTTAAAATGTAGCAATTTTTGGCTCTATAAACCAACGATTCACCATTGATTCTGATAAATTGTGCTTCGAATCGATTCGAATCACCGAAACGAATTGGCCAACCTGAAATGTGGTATCTTTGTCGACGACATTGTGGTATAGCGCACAATTAAGACGGGCAATTCGATTCGGTGATTCGAATCGATTCGAAGTACAGATTATTCGAATCAATTGTGAATCGGTCATAGGAACAAAAACATGCTAAACGAAATGCATTTTTTTAATTTTACCGACAAAATGCAATTGATTTTGGTAAAATTTGACTAAAATCATTTGTATTTCGTCGTTAAAATGGAAATACATGATTTTTAATTCAGTTTATGCTAATATTTGTAATTCGTAACTATGTATATTTCCCAATGATCACAATGGAGACTATAGTAGTAACAGTAAGAATATTTTTTTATATTCTTATTTTTTTATTTTTTTGAAATCAACGATTCTATCCCGATTCGGAAAAGTTATTTGAATTCCGAATGATTCGGTTTTGCCCAGCTCTACGCACAATGGAATGGAATTTTTCACAAACTCACGGTAAAGAGTATTCTTGAAGTTGGTCGATGTTTCTTCCTTAGCATCGGTTCCAATGAGTCGTCCATATTCAGTGAATGACACGAATGAAGGAGTCAGACGTTCACCCTGGTCGTTGTTGATTATTTCCACCTGAAATTATTTTTTAATTCTTATTATTGACATTCACTCCGAGCAAGGCAAGAAGCGGTGCTTAAAAGGAACCAACTACCGGCCGCGTATAGCGGGGAGATACTACAAGATGTAATACCAGTAACTGCTCTCTAAAGCGGAAGACATGCGAAACGATACTGAACTGCTATGGTAAAGTGTGAGTCAATGAAGAATCGCGCTGCAGATGCATCGCACAGGATGATATAATCCTTTTCTTGTTCGAGTGACTGAAATATTTATGTCATTTTCTTCGGATGAACAAATAAAGCTTCACAAACCGTTTCATAGCAGTGTTGATGATTTTGAAACTTTTGATACAGTAAACTTGCTATCAAACAGTCGAAAAGAGACATCCAAATTTTCTAGCCTCAAATATATCATGGAATATTGACTATTCAATGAATTTTCTTCTGGTGGAAACCATTCTATTCGGGTGTCTGAGTAGCAAAGTAGCTATTATTCGGAAAGCCATGGTAAACCATTTAAACTCATTTACTACTTTACTTTTAGTTGTCTTAGCAACATGCACGAAGTACGATAGAGCTTTGATTCTTCTTATAATACTCATATACCGAGCATCAACTAATGATACGAGGATTGACTGATTATAATCGGAATGCTTTTTGTCTTATAAATGTCAAATCATAATTTTCATACATCAAATCCAGGCGAGAATATATTTATAGTCAATTATTTCATGTGCATCACCCTGAGCAGGCACTGTACCAATGGCCACTTATTTGCAAACAGAGTAAAATTATATATGAATATTTCGATTTGACTGAGCCTACCCAAATTATTACACTCTGGGATGAATGGTGGGCAAAGATTAAGAAGCCGGACATGCTGGAGTTCGAACCCGGGAACTCTGAAAAATGCGGAACCTTTGAGAAATTAAATTACACAACCTTGGTAAGGCTTTGTTTTAATGTGATTTCTGCGGGCCGTAATTGGCGACACTGTACGTTTCAATTTTCACCTGCATCATTCTCTATTCTAGAATATCCATATATTACACTTCCAAACGAGAGATCAAAACTCATCACAATCAGCCATTCGTCCCAATGTGAGAGGTAAACATAGTATCGCCAACCTCCTTCGTATCCGGTATATTTGGTGGTTCCAACAACCACCCATGATATCCAATAAAGGAATCGCCCGGAACACAAGAAAGATGATTTTAGAATTTCACCACTGAAAATAGATTGAGTAGAAAATTAGGGCTGGGCAAAACCGAAGCATTTGAAATTCGAATTTAATTCGAAAAAAATTTTCGAGTCGAATCGCTAATTCTTTGTAAATACCAAATATCCCGTTTTTACTATTATAGCTTGTCTCCATTGTGAAAATAAAGAAGTTTATAGTTTGTAGTGTATTTTCAATTTACACTAATAGCAAAACTTTTCATATTTTAACTACGAAATATAATCGATTTTGGACAAATTTGACTTAAATCCATTGAATTTCGTCGTTAGAAATGAGAATCCAAATTTACATAAGAAGTTTTTGTTTTTTCTCACCGATTCACCATTGATTCGAATTAATCGTGCTTCGAATCGATTCGAATCACCAAATCGAATTACCCAACCTTCTATGAAATTAAGTAAAAGGCAAGCTGAAATTTGTTTCAATGCCAAATACTTTTTATTCAAGCCCACAGCTACGCATCTTTGTTCGTTTAAGAGAGGGTCCGACACCGCTGCTGAGAGCGGAAAAGGGTGTCTGGATCCCCAATGTCAAATATTCATTGGGGGATCTGACCCCCCTAAAGCAGCAAAAAATATGATAAAGTTGCGGAAAATCGCTCCTTTTTTCCTATGTCCTGTTTTTCGAGACCAAATATATTATTTGAAAATGTTTTTCAATGATTGAATGATTGAATTTTCTGGTACGATTCATTTTTCAATTTTCGTACCTGGTACGGTACAATACGAAGTTCGGTATTTATTTCGTACCGTACCGTACTATTTTTCGTACCTTCGCATTACACTTTATTCTTCTCAAATTAATTCAAAAAAGAATTTCAAATAACATCTATGCCGTTTCATAACGGGGCACTTATAATATAAATTGTCACTATCAAAGAATTTTTAACTAAAGGGCAATTTTAAAAGGATTAAAAGTGGCGCAGGTATGGTAATAAAAATGCAACTGATTCACTTGAGCTGATTAGATGAGCTATGTCCTATATCGGTTTTACTGCAGTGGCGTAAAACTTTGTGATTGCGTGGAAATACATATAGGCCGATGATTTATGACGTCTTAATCTGAACGCATTCCTCTGTAATAACGAAAGTTGTGATAGCCCAATTAAAATCGACAAGATAAGCAGCATTTATAATACTAAAAATCACGGTGTAGTTTCTGAATTTATCGTTAGCATCGCCGACGTGCTTTGACCGGTTTTTATGCAAAATTCACAATGGCGTAGGAAGCACTGCCCCAATATACCAACTACAGTGGAGGATCCAGAAAAAATTTAGGGGCCTATTTTTTCCAACATGCAAACTTAGGCTTTCAAATTTACAAAAAGATTTGGGTGCCGCGCAAAATTATATTGAGAACCAAACAAAAATACATGTTTTTAGAGTGAAATAAATATTGCCAGACAGGAAAATGTATCTGAGCGCCGGAAGCCCGCTGAATTTTTCTGAAAATTGAATAAAAATTATCAATTTAAAGATTAAATGCTACGAAATATACAAAATTAATCAGAGAAAATATTGCGCAACGCAGGCGCGCGAAAATTTTATAAAAATTAAATTAAAAATTTCTCCCCCTGACCAACTATGCAACTAAGTTAAACAGTAACCACCGCTATTACGTTTTGTTTGTACTCTGACACGCAGAAGTATATCATCAGGCTAGGCTATTTTGAGTTGAGTGTTAGATGATGCTCATCTTAATTAGAAGATATATTTTGTAAAAAAAACAGCCAAGTGACGATATAGACAACGAGGCATGACGGGAATACGTTAAAATGGCATTATTCAATAATGCGAAGAGAACGTGAATTGCACAAGGAATACCAGATGCAAAAAGGAACAATGATAATGTTCTTACAACCATGCCTTCGAATGAGACCGCACGAAACCCATGTGTGGTGCACAATTGGTTGGTTCAGTTGGTACGGTACGAAATTGCTGCCCAGCGAATAGAACCTGTTTTCGTACTAGTACGAAATTTAGTACGATAAATGAAAAATATTAATCGAACTTAGTTTCGTACTGGTACGAAGTTCGGTACGATGTACTAAAAAATAGTATCGTACGGTACCGTTCGGAAAATTATGGAAAGGTACAATTTTTCACGACAAAATGCGATCGATTTTGGTCAAGAGTGATGTATGTTCAAATACGCTCCAGTTCGAGAGCAAAATCGCCCAGGAAAGATACCACTCGCTATACTTTACCATGGAGGTTCAGTTTCGTTTGGGATGTTGGCCGCTTAGAGTACAGTTGCAGTCTATATCTTGCAGTAGCTCTTTGCGATTGGTTGGCCGTTGGTTATTTCCTTCTAGATTCTGCTTCTGGGGCTGGGCAAAACCTAATCATTTGAATTCGAATCTGATTCGAATAATTTTACCGAATCGTATCAAATCGCTGAATTCATAAAATAACAAATATCCAATTATTACTATCATATTCGCCATTGTGATGATCAGGAAATATACAGTTACGAATATTAGCATAAACTGGCTTGTATTTGCATTTTAACAATAAAATACAACCGATTTTGTTCAACATTATGGAGACAAGCTGTAATAGTAAAAATGGGATATTTGTTATTAACACAGAATTAGCGATTCAATAATTTTTTAAAGACCAAGGACAAAATATTTTCATACACGGAAGAATTATATTGATCTGCGCACTATGACAATGTAACAAAAATTCGATTGCATATTCCAGGCAAGGTTATTGTTTCGTCAAGCATGAGCCACAGATGAACTGCGCCTGAGCGGTGCGGTTCATCAGTGACTCATACCTAGCAAAACGTGTTTGATCAAGCTCTTTCTTCTTATCATAGGTTGAGGATATGTTGCGTTTATGAAGGTGAATATGTACTTCTATATGTGTTAGGCTGTTGACTAATCGCTTTATATGAGCTGAATCTATCATTTGAGGAGACGGAAAATTTTTTAATCGAGTATAAAGTATCGAGTATCGATGAAACTGCATTGGTTTAATATTTTTTTGCGAAAAATATAAAATAATTGCAACTTGACATTCTGGTAGCATTTCATTCATGCTAATCTCGTGAGGCTGCTTTTCTGGACTGGAAGGAGTGTCATGTAGGTAGGGCTGAGCAATTCGATTCGGTGATTCGAAGCACAATATATTCGAATAAATCATGGATTGCTCATAGGAATGAATACTTACAAAATGGACTGGAGTTTATAATTTTCACGACACAATGTAATTGATTTTAATTAAATTTGACCAAAATCGATTATATTTTTTCGTTAAATATGGAAATTGTTGCTCTCAGACATAGAGTGGGAATTGAACACGCGCTATAAACTCAAAAAATTATTCGATTTCCAAGTAAATGGGTTTAGCCCAGACCTACCTGTAGGTACTGACTTTAAAATGACATTAAAGTATTTCCTGCGTCGTAAGATGCCGATTCAGCGAGATTAATCGCGAGCACCTGATCACGTTTATGCTAATATTACTAATTCGAAACCCTAAATTTCTTGATTCAATATAACGGAGACAAGTTGTAATAGTAAAAATGGGATATTTGTTATTTATGTTAAATTTGTGATAATTTTCTTTATTTGCATGATGGGGACAAGTTATAATAGTAAAAATGGGATATTTGGTATTTACAAAGAGTTAGCGATTAGATTTGAAAACAAGAAATATTCAAATCAGACTCGAATACCAAATGATTCGGTTTTGCCCAGACCTAATTTCATACTCAATCTATTTTCAGTGGGCAAATTCTAAAATAATCTTTCTTCTGTTCCGGCGATCCTGTTCTTTTTTTATTGGACATCGTGGGTGGTTGTTGGAACCGCAGAATATACCGGATACGAAGGAGGTTGGCGATACTATGTTTACCTCTCACATTGGGACGAATGGCTGATTGTGCTGAGTTTTGGTCTCTCGTTGGGAATTGTAATATATGAATATTCTAAAACAGAGATTAATGAAGGAAAAAATTGAAACGTACAGTGTCGCCAATTACGGCCCGCAGAAAGCACATTAGAACAAGCCCAAGGCCTTACCAAGGTTGTGTAATTTAATTCCTCTACAACCGATCACAATAAACAGTTTGTTGGTCGCATTGAAATGGTACCTTGGACCTTCTTGCCCTCATTGCGCAAACAACAGATAGAGACGTGCAATGGTTCCGCATTTTTTAGAGTTCTGCTTCACTTGTGCCACTTATGTGCGGTCCATGTGTGTCTCAAACTTGACAAAAACTTACATATATATGGATAAAGCAGGAAGTACGTGTGAAAATATGTTCTCAAATTCACGACCCATCGGAGGCCCACACATATATCAAATAAAATTTGCATAACAAGCCAAACTGCACTCACAGATCTCCTCGCAAGAGACACAAACAAATCTCTCTTCTGTGCATCTTCCGATGCATAATTGGCACATACCCGACAAAGCAAGTTCGCGTAACGTCTAGTCTAGCGTAACGAAGAATTTTGTTGTCTGCAAGGAAATCATCCAAAAACACAAAACGCGGAACTGAAAGGCGATATATGAAACTTCACATTTGTCGCGTATGATCTAGAGATGAATCACTCCTCGACGGCGTGATCCATCCGTGTCTCATACCCGACCAATTGAACAAGACCTCAATAGTCTACACTGATTGAAGAACTTTATTATTTACCAAAAAGCGGATAAAAATCTTATTAACGTCACATAAAAAAGCAGAACCTTTGCTCGCCTGAAAAATATCGCCTCGGTATCTTTTGTTAAGTATGAGACTATTACCAGACTATTATCAGCGTAGTCTAGAGATCTAGTGTTTTTTGAAAAGTTCTTAATCATTTAAAGAATAAGACGTGGTGGAAGGTTAGAAATGTGCTCATAATATTCCAATCCATATACTTTATCACTGCACTTAGCAAAGAGCTACTATAAGATGTAGTACCAGCATTTACACTCTAAATTGAAATCTTCCCAGAATGAACTAAACCACCATGGCATAATGTAGTGAGTCTGTGCCCTAGGCCTGGGTGATGGTAAAACCATCTACCACTGCATTGGTTCCCTTTAGTTGCCTTTCAAGTGTTTTATAGATTTCTTTAAAGTACTACTTGTTGTCATGTTTAGAAAGATTTCCAACTAACTAAATATCATTTATCCAATCCTATGTGCGAGTTGAAGGGTCCGAAGAAATGAGAACTGTATGTTCGTACTCGCCCAGGGCAGATAGTCACCAGTGCACTGCATTATAATGGTTCTGTTTTGTTTGTAATATTTCTGCTCTTAGCGCGCAAATGAAGATGCGTAATGAATTTTGCGATCCATGTGGGGCTTGGGAATTCGATTCGGTGATTCGAATCACAATTTATTCAAAGGGATCGTGAATCGTTCACGGGAACAAAAACTTGTTAAGTGAAAGAGGATTTTTCAAATTCGACCAAATCGAATATATGTCTTGGTTAAAATATGAAAATTGTTGCTCTTAGTGTGAATTGAAAATATACTACAAACTATAAATTTCTTTATTTTCACAATGGAAAGAAGGGAAAATAGTAAAAATGGAATATTTATTATTTGCAAAAATTAGTGATTCGATCCGATTCGAAAAAATTATTCGAATCAGATCGGAATTCTAAGTGATTCGGTTTTGTCCAGCCCTAGATTCATGTTACTGGTTCTATGTGCTACGCGGCAGTTTTTTGCTATAAATATTTTTTTATTGAAATTCACTCTGGGCAAGACCAGAAATAGTGGCTAAGAAGAAACAAAACTGAATCATTCGGAATTCGAATTTGAATCGAAAAATTTTTTCGAATCGGATCAAATCATGAACTCGGTATAAATAACAAATATCCGATTTTTACTATTACAACTTTTCTTCATTGTGAAAATTGAGAAATTTACAGTTTATGGTGTATAATCTACTCATGCTCGTGTCTAAAAGCAACAAATTTCATATTTTTAAATAGAACGAACTTGACCAAATCGATTGCATTTTGTCGTTAAATTGAAACTTCCAGTCCATCTAGTGACTATTTGTTCCTATTAACAATTCACGATTGATTGGAATACATTGTGCTTCGAATCGATTCGAATCACCGAATCGAATTGCCCATCCCTAGGCTAAAAGGATCCAACAGACGACCACTTTATATCAAAAAGTATATTAATAGTGGCTTAAAGTTAAGTTTTTTAAGTTTTGCATTCAAACCTAAGTTACTTTAATTAAATATGGACTTGTTTTAACTGAATTTCAGTTAGAAATATTCTCTTTCCAGACATAGGATAATGCCAGTTATCGGTATTGATCTTGGTACGTCAAATTCCTGTGTTGCTGTTTTCAGGAATGACCAGGTACGGAATATAATATTAAGTTAATTGTGTGCGCGATGATGTAGTGGTAATTACGTTGAAGATCCCGGGTTCCAACTCCAGCCTTTCCGACCCCTTAATTCCTGCCCCTTACTCATCCCAGAGTGTAATAATTTGGGTAGGCACAGTCAAATAGGAATATTCATATATAATTTAACTCGGTTTGACAATAAGTGGACATTGGTACAGCACTTGGTCAGGGTGATGCACATTAAATAATCGACTATTAATATATATGCCACAATAGGACCTCGCCTCGATTTGATGTGAAACATTAATGATTTGTGATTTATGGAAGAACGATCATTCCAATCATAATCAGTGAATCCTGGTTAGAGCTGGGCAAAACCGAACCAATTGGAATTCCAATAAGATTCGAATATTTTTTTCTAATCGGTTCGAATCGATGATTTTATAAACATAACAAATATCCCATTTTTACTATTATCATCATAATCTCCATTATGATAATGAGGAAATATGCAGTTACGAATTACAAATATAGCCATAAACCTACTTAAAAGCGATGTATTTTCATTTCAAAAATAAAAACATTTAGCATGCTTTGGTTCCTATGAGCAATGCACAACTGATTCGAATAATCTGTAGTTCGAATCGATTTCAATCACCGAATCGAATTGCCTAGCCCTAATTCTCGTATCATTATTTTATGCTCTGTAATGAGGATTATAAAAAGAATTTACACCCTAACGTACTTAGTGCATGTTGTTGGGACAACTAAAAGGAATCAAGAAAGTGGAAGATAAGTTTACCATCGCCCGGGGCATAGATAAATTACCCCGCTTTTCATGGTTCAGTTTTCTCTGCTATGGATGTCCGAATAATAGCTGCTCTGCTACTCAGACACCCAAATATAGTGGTTTCCGCCAGAAGAAAATTCATTGAATAGGCAATAGGTCAAAATGAAACAGTATGTGAAGTTATATTCGTCCATCCGAAGAAAATGACATGAATATTCCAGACACTCGAACAAGAAATAGAATTTAATCGTCGTGTGCGGTGCATCTACCGCGCGATTCGTTTCTGACTCATACTTGAAAGCGTTTTGACAAAAAAATATCTCCGTAGATGATTTTATAATTTCCCAAGGCAGATACCATCATCCTGCACTTTACCATTGCAGTTCAGTTTTGTTACAAATGTCTTCCGTCTTAGAGTGCAGTTACTGGTACTACATCTTGTAGTAGCTCCCCGCTTTACGCGGCCGATAGTTGGTTCCTTCTAAGCACCGCTTCTGGCCTTGCTTAAAGTAATAATATTGATGAAAAAAATAATCTCAGGTCGAAATAATCGAGAACGACCAGGGTGATCGTCTGACTCCTTCATTCGTGTCATTTACTGAAGATGAACGACTCATTGGCAGCGTTGCTAAGGATGAAACATCGAACAACTTCGAGAATACTCTTTTCCGTGAGTTTGTAAAAAATTCTATTCCATTGTGCGTAGGGCTGGACAAAAACGAATCATCTGAAATTCGAATATTTTTTCTGAATTGGATAGAATCGTTGTTTTCATTAAAATAATAAATATTCCATTTTTACTATTAATATTATATGATGATTAGGAAATATACATAGTTACGAATTACAAAGATTAGCTCAAACTGACTTAAAAATCATGTATTTTCATTTTAATGACGAAATACAACCGATTTTGGCCAAATTTGACCAAAATCGATTGCATTTTTCGTTAAAATTAATTGAAAAATGTACTTCCTTAAGCATGTTTTTGTTCCTATTACCGATTCGCAATTGATTTGAATAATTATTATAAACTTTAAACTTCTAAAGTTTTACAATTGAGACAATTTGTAATACTAGATATAGAAAACATTGTTATTTACATGGAATTTAGGACTTCGATCCAACTCGCAAAATATTTGAATCAGTTTCGAACTGTGATTCTTTTTCGTCCGACCCTATCTGCGAAATCTAAGACGGTTAAATGGGAAAACAGTGAAATATGGTTTCATCAATGCCCAAGATATCTCTCATTTTGCTTTACCATTGTGGTTCAATTCTGCCCGCGAGATGTTTTTCTCTTAGAGTGCATTTTGCAGGTACTGCATCTTGTGGTAGCTCTTTGCTATTGAGTGGATGTTAGTTGGTTCATTTTGTTCCTATGATTATGGTTATTTGTTCCTATGATCTATTCACGATTGATTCATATAATCTGTGCTTCGAATCGATTCGAATCACCGAATCAAATTGCCCAGCCCTATCGAGGTTATACGCTCGGTTCGAGCCTACCCCAGGTGCCAAACCCTTGTAGGTGGGAGTTTTAGAATAATCCTAAGTACTTCCTGCATGACTTAAGAGGCGACTAAAAGGAAGCAAGGAGGTGGTAGATGGCTCAACCTTCGCCAGGGGCATACACCACTCAATTTATTTTCCCATGTCGTTTTTTTCTGGTTGGGATGTTTTCCGTCTAGAGTACAGTTGCTGCTTCTACATCTTTTAGTAACTCTTTGGTATAAAGTGGCCGTTAGTTGGTTCCTTTTCGGAACTGCCTTGCTCAGATTGAATCTCAATAAAAAATAAAAAAAGATTTTTAGATAGTTTTTCCGTTTGGGACGGCGTGCATAATGGACCATTCATATAAAGTAAATTTGACAAATATTTTAGGTCACACAGAGTGATCGACGGATAGTTCTTTGTCCGGAGGAAGTTGGTTCAATGATTCTTGCATCACTAAAGAAAGCAGCAGAAGATCGACTTGGTGAACCCGTCACAGATGCTGTAATAACAGTACCTGCTTATTTCAATGATGCTCAACGTAGCGCAACAAGAGATGCTGGAACAATTGCTGGACTCAATGTTATCAGGATGATAAACGAACCAACAGCTGCTGCCATTGCTTATGGATTAGATAGAAAGGTAAAAATTGTTTATAAAAAAATCACCGTCACAAAATGCAGGAAAATCGCTGCTTTTTAGCAGTAACTTTACTTTGTTATGCTGAAATGAAACCTAAATTCGACAATTATTATTCTTGTTTAAATCTTTTGTAAAATTGGTAAATTTACCTGTATATGGTTGAAAATACTATGTACCTACTAAGTAAAAAAACTAGGGGAATCTCATTCCACTATAAAAGAGCTTTTGAAACGGACCACTTGGCGGTTTCAAATATAATGTAACAAAAGTGCAGTAAATTCACTGTTCAAAGTTAAAAAACGCCGTGTTGATGATATTTATGCCAATTATGGGCTGTTGATGGACAGCAACACCCATATTTGGCCAAAAAAAATCAATTTTAAATTTTTTGTCAATACCGCCATGTAAAATGACTGTAAAATTCCTTCCATCAAAGATTACCAACTTCAACTGGTTTTTAATCAAAGATCCACCTTGTTTGGAAAGTAAAACAAGATTACTTAACAATATTTTAACTAGTTTTGTACCAAACTCATTATGCTTTATCTAGTTCAATCAAACATTTGATTTCCATCATACGAGATAGATAGCAGCCCATACTTGGCATGAATCCGGGTTTTGGAAACATACAATTACTGCATCTGGACGATGGATTTACTAAACTTTTTCCACAGTGTATTTACTAAATCTTTCATTTAAATGTACGTTAAATTTAAGTTTACTATAAGGCCAGAAGCAGTCATCCATATCTCTTATTTATTGCATTTTATGGCCGCCTCTCGCGATACGCAATAAATGCGCTTGCTCGATTCTGATGTACAGGCCAAGAAAGGGCGACTCCAAAATGAACCGAAGCGTGTTTTCTCAACTATTACGAAATTGGCTACGTTTTTAATAAACTTTTGTCAACCAGAACGATGGCGACCAGAATGTTCTGATATTTGATCTTGGAGGTGGCACATTTGACGTCACAATTGTTAATATAGAAGAGAAAATCTTTGACGTCATCGCTACTGGTGGAGACACTCATCTTGGAGGTAAAACTGAAGATTCATACGATTTTTCTCGTTCGATTTTTAAGCTTAAAGTTTTTATTCAGAGTTGGTTTCAACCTGGCATTGTTAGAAGTAGGCGATCTGTTTTAAAATCAACTCTCAATGCTACTCGGTTGGTTTAGCTACACTGTAACAAAAATGCAACAAAATCATTGGTCGTTGACAGCAATTCTACTTGACGGTATTGAGAAAAAATTCAAAAATGACTTTTCTGTCCAGATATGAGATGTTAATAGATCGCACCGCGAAGGTGCGGTCCAGCAACAGCCCATAATTGGCATAAATTTCATCAACATGGCGTTTTTTTAACTTTGAAAATAAGCCATTAGTGCAAAAGACCAGTTAATTTACTGTACTTTTGTTACAGTGTCAAAGTAAACAAAACAAAAAAGTAGTCGGTAATTTAATCACGGGCAGATAACACTTGTTTAACTTTTCTATTGGTGGTTCAGTTCTGTATGCTTTGCGCTTAGAGTGCAGTTGCCGGCAGAAGATTTTAGTATCTCTCTGTTTCGCTTGGAGAGGAAAAAAGAAATTTGATCATTTTTCAAATTAATTTTCAGGTGATGATTTCGACAACCGCATGGTTGATTATCTTGTTGAAGAGTTTAATCGCAAGAACAAATGTGATATGTCAAAGAATAAACGAGGAATGAACAGATTACGTGTTGCTTGTGAAGCAGCTAAAAGGAAATTGTCTATTTCTACGAGAGCAAAGTAAGTGCATTGGCGGAGACGAGAGGGGTTTTCTTGTCAAAAATGACCTAGAGATGGACCACCTTGTCGGTGCGTTACATAGCTGACTCATATTGAATAAAGAAACTGAGAAAAAATCTGACTGCTGGGTAAGCGCCAGATAGGGCTGGGCAATTCGATTCGGTGATTCGAATCGATTCAAAACTCAATTTATCAGTCGTGAATCATTCATAGGAAGTAAAATGTTAAGTGAACTTGGCATAAGTTATTTCAACAACGCGGTTTCAAATTTAAAAAATTTACAATTACTGCAACTGACGGGGAGATTCGCTGTAGTTTCGTCACAGTGTATTCTTCCAAGCCCCAAAACAAAAGACTAATACCTGATCGTTGATGTTTCAGAATACAGGTTGATGGACTTCACAACGGTATTGACTTCATAAGTTTGTTTAGTCGAGCCAAGTTTGAAGAACTCAACCTTGACTTGTTTGAGAAAACCATAAATACTGTCAAAGATGTGATGTCCGATGCAAACATGACGAAAAGCAAGGTGAGAAGTTTTTTTTATTATTACTTTGTATTCACTTTGAGCAAGGCCAAGAAGCAGTGTCTGGAAGGAACAAACTAACGGCCGCTTAAAAGCAGAAAGCAACTAAAACATGTGGTTTCAGCAACTGCACTACAAACGGAAAACATCCCAAATGGAACTTAACCGACATGGTAAAGTGCAGTGAGTTGAATTTGCCTTGGGCAATGGTAACACCATCTATCCCTTCTTGAAGAAATTTTATACTAATGATTGTGACCTATTTTTTCCCAATTTAAACAATAAAAGCATAACGATATTTGCATAAAATAGGATATTTACTAATCAACCTAGTTTCATGTTAAAAACTAAGTAGGACTTGGAGCATGAACCAGTTAAACTGGAAATAACTTTTTGCATTTAAAACATTTTTAATATATTTAACAAACGTGAAATACACTCTAATATATATCAGCTCGGTTCTATATCGAATTTTTTCAACTTAGATGAGAAGTGATGGTTTTTCATTTAATAAACCCAATTGCTGCAACAGTAGTCATGAACCTATGAACTACAATTTTCTTCTTTCACGATAAAATGCAATTGATTATATTTTGTCCTTAAACTGTTGCTTTTAGACATTGAGTCTGTATTGAAAATATACTATAAACTATAACGCGGTGCGTTCCATCAAAACCCCATACTTGGCCAAAAAAAGTCAATTTTAATTTTTTTTTCAATACAGCCAAGTAAAATTACTGTCTAAAACAGTGATTTTGTAGTATTTCTTCTTGCAGTGTACTATAATAATCGTCAACTTTTTTCCCTTCTTTTTCTTGCCTATAACTCTAAGACAATTGTAAATCCGCATCTCGAAATATGATTGACCTTTTTCAGATCGACAACGTTGTACTTGTTGGAGGGTCGACAAGAATTCCTAAAATCCAGGAATTATTGCAAGAATATTTCGAAGGCAAAACCATCAGTAAAACTATAAATCCTGACGAAGCTGTTGCACACGGTGCTGCCGCGTTGGCCGCTAATCTAAGCCCGGACGAATGTTCTGGTTACGTAAGTCATAACATTTTCCTGCGTGTCGTAAAATGCGATTGAAAGGAGACAAAAGGTGGCACCCGATGTCGTTATTGTCACTGCACTTTAGTATCGTGGTTCAGCTCCAAACTGAATGCTTCCGGTCATAGCGAGAATATTGGTGCCATATTTAGCTCTCTGCAATTTGAGTGGTCGCTAGTAGGGACGGGAAAAACCGAATCATTTAGAATTCGAATCTGATCGAATAATTTTCTCGAATTGGATCAAATCACTAATTCCATGCAAATTACAAATATCTCATTTTTACTATCACAACTTGTCTCCATAATGGTTGTCAAGAAAATTATAGTCTGTTGTGTTTTTTGCAATTCACACTGCATTGTCTAAGAGCAACAATTTTTATATTTTGAAGGCAAATTTGACCAAAATCGATATCATTTTGTCGTTAAAAATGAAAATTCTAGTTTAATTAGCAAGTTTTTGTTCACATGAACGATTCATGATTTATTCGAATAAATTGTGCTTCGAATAGATTCGAATCACCGAATCGAATTCCCTGGCCCGCTAGTCATTAAATAAAAGAAATCCAGATAATTTTATACGCTGTGAAAAAAAAAGTAATTTTGAGGTGCATTAGCAGTAATCTTACATTTTAAAAATATTTCATATAACGCGTTGTTGATTTTTAATAAGCCTTGCCTGGGTTCGGCCTCAAAAATAGTCCTAACGTATTTCCTGAATCAGTAAAATGCAACTAAAAGGAAACAAAAGGTGGTACACTGTAACAAAAGTACAGTAAATTTAGTGATCATTTGCATTGCATGTTCCAAAGTTTAAAAACGCCACGTTGATGGGATATATGCCAATTATGGTCTGTTCATAGACGGCACCTTTGCAGTGCGTTCCATCAACATCCCATATTTGGCCAAAAAAGTCAATTTTGAATTTTTTTCAATACCGCGAAGTAAAATTACTCTTAAAGATCAGTGGTTTTGTTGGATTTCGAGCGCGATGGCCCAGTGTCGAAAAGGATGAGGGTGGGGGATCACAAGATTTCCAATCTTAAAAAAATACATCCAAAATAAGCACATTTCTATTCCTCTTGTTCAACAGATAAAAGAATTGAAGCTTCAAGATGTTACGCCCATAACATTAGGATGGAGAAGCTACCGAGGCGAAATGGTCCAGATGATAATGAAAAACACAAAATTACCTGCGGAAGCTTTCCGGATTGTAAGTACTGCCGTGGATAACCAAACAACAGTACCGTTTCCTGTGAGTAATTTCAATTTCGTATAAGAAGTAATTTCGTAGATTTTTACATGAATGCAGTGGTGTATATGTAAAACCTTGAAAAAAGACGACAATAATTTGTAAAATTATCGATGCTGATTTATTTTAACGAAAAACATTCTACACCGAGCTGAACCGTACAAGTAGAAGGAGTGGTGTGGAAAGATCTGCCCGGGCGATATAACTGGGTGCAAACACACTCTAGACAAATAGAATGTTAAAGATGAGAAACTACGACCTGAACAAAAACATTTATGCAGAACAGATACGCTATATTAGAGTGCAGTAAGTGGTATCCACACTGGCCGATAAAATTGGGTAAACATCAAACGCAAAACCGGGAATTGCGCCGCCTGTGAAAAACATTCTCTATAGTAGACAACCGCTGTAGTAAAGTGCAGTAAGGTTTCTGCTGTGGGAGATAAATCGAAGTATCCGCTTTAGGGTGGAGTGCGCAAGTAACGTACTAGGCGATAATGAAAAGCTACAAAAATGTGTAGATTAATTTCACCAATTATTCTTCTCAACTTCTTAAAGGTGTATGAAGGTGAGAGAGCAGCTGCCGCTGACAATCATTTTCTCGGGGAATTTGAAGTAAAAGATATTCCATCAGCTCCACGAGAAGTGGAGAAATTCAAAATACATTTTTCTGTCGATGCCAGTGGTATTCTCACAGCGAAAGCGAAAAACCTGAGTTCCGAAAAAGAAAACCAAATTGTTATTGGTAGCAAAGGAAGACTAAGTAAAACAGAGATCGAGAGAATGGTAGGTAGAAGTGAATTACTTTTCTCATTTTCATTCAACTTTGAATCTTGTATTATGGTTCATTATGACCCAACAGACAAGGCTCTGTGGTAAACACATACCTTTAGGCTGCGCAATCCAGGACATCGCGATATATCAGCAGGTATGGCTGGGAAGAATCGAATCATTTGAAATTCAAATCTGATTCGGAAAATTTTTTCGAATCGGATTGAATCGTCGACTACATAAAAATACTATTACTATTATTATTTTCTTCGTGGTATTTAAGAATA
>OZ023141.1:23387137-23419930 GCA_963675895.2 Styela plicata | reverse complement strand
GTTTTCTATTATTTATTCGGGATTTTATGATGGAAAGTTATATGTCTGGTTGAAAAAACACAGTTTTCGCAGAGGAACTTGTGGCTCAATGAATAGATTTATGACTGGTATTCAAGTTGTCTTGAGTTCTGTACTCGATTCCCTCGAGTTTTTATTATTCTATTATTACTCGCAATTCATGTTGACAAGGTATATACCTGTTTAAAACCTAAAATCAACAAAGGAATTTGTGGAACAATGGATTGATATAGGGCAGTAATTCAAGATGTCTTGAGTTCGATTCTTTGTTCCCTCTAGTTTTTATTATTCTGTTATTACTCGCAGTTCTTATTGGAAAGGTATCCTGTTAAAATCCTCTAATCATCAAAGGAACTAGTGGCTCAATGGATAGATTCATCGCTGGTATTCAAGAGGTCTTGAATTCAAGACTCGGTTCCGTCGAGTTTTCTTTATTCTGTTATTACTCGCTGTTGTTGTTGAAAAGGTATATATATATACCGATATATATACCGACACTACGAAAATCACCGATACTTGCCCATACCGATTCCAATACCGATACATCGGCCCACCTCTAATTTTATGTCGAATAGCAAAAATAAAACGATTTATTGCTCTGTAATCAGATCAGCTCATGCTCCACTAAATATTCTTTGTTTTTGCAGGAATTGATAGTATCAAAATAGCTTTCAAATTGACAAAACTGGCCAATTCGCAGCTCCTGTACCGTAAAAACAAAGGTATGAAATAAGAATCTGTGCAGCAGATCACTAGACCTTGCAGCTTTGATGCAAGAGCCAGAAAGTGTCTGACAATGATCTCTCACGCACCATGTGGCCATGACGTCATTCAATGTGATTTTGACAGACAGTCTATTAGGCCACTTTTAAGTGATTATATCTGAGAAACAGAGCCTTAAGTACGAAAAGTACGGGGCATAAGTTCTTCATTTAATCTTTGAGTATGATTTCGCACACTCATAATTGGATTTATTTCACAGAGCATGGAAAATTGGAAAACAAACCTGTTATTAAGCCACTTGAAAGGAACTATTTCTATCGAAAATGTTAATATAAATAATGGCATATTTCAAGGTGATTCACAATCGCCATTATTATTTTGCCTGTCGGTCACGCCATTAAGCAGGATGATAAATGACACAAAAGGAGGGTATAAAATACAACAACGGTCTCTAACCCATTTGTTTTTCATGGATGATTTGAAGTTGTGTGCCAAAAGTAAACCTGAATTGAAAGACAAATTACAAATAGTCAAAAACTTCAGCAATGATATAAAAATGGAATTCGGATTAGAAAAATGCGCAGAGGCAAATTTTCTAAAAGGAAAGTTAACAAAATTGACTGGAACAGTATTAGAAGGGGGAAATGTCATAAAAGAATTAGCGAGTGATGGTGGTTACAAATATCTTGGAATCGAAGAAAGTGATAATATTCATCACTCTGACATGAAAAGAAAACTGAAGTTAGAATATTGCCGAAGAACTCGAATGATACTGAAAAGTCAACTGAACGCACACAACAAATTTGCAGCCATTAACAGTCTTTCGGTACTTGTTTTGACATACAGCTTTAACATCGTAAATTGGACAATTACCGACCTAAAAAAAATCGATACGAAAACAAGGAAATTATTAACAATGCACAACATGCACCATCCAAAAGTTGACGTTGCAAGAATTTACTTGCCGAGAAAAGAAGGTGGGCAAGGATTGATCATGCTTGAAAACTCATACAAAGTGTCTACAATTGGATTATGCACATATTTGAATATGACAAGCGACCCTCTATTGAAATTGGTAAAAATTTATGACAAAGAAAAAGGAAGTCACTCAATATTTAAAGAATCAGCAAAATATCTACAAGAATTTAATTTAACAGTGGAACAAGGAGAACGGGAGATAAAAAGCCCTTCGAGTGAAGCAAAGAAACTGAAGGAAAAAATAAGATTATGTTATTTAAGGAAGTTGAAATAAGTTTGGACAAGTAAACCATTACACGGGCAATACCCCAAGCGAATATTCCAAGCACACGTGGATTTCAAGTTAACTCAACTCTGGTTGAGAAGTCCAGATTTGAAAGCTGAGACAGAAGGATTTCTGATGGCGGCACAGGACCAATCTCTCCTCACGAATCAGTACAAGAAAAATGTTTTAAAAATTGGTAACAACTCAAAATGCCGACCGTGTAATGAATTTGAGGAAACAATAGATCACATCATCTCAGGATGTCCAGTTCATGCAAAAACTGAATATATACATCGACATAATAGGGCTGCTTCTTACATTCATTGGAAAATCTGCAAACATTTTAAATTTGAAACAAAAGACAGATGGTATGAACACGAACCAAAACCAGTACATAAAAATAACGAAGTAACAATAATTTGGGATCTGCAAGTTCACACGGACAAAGAAATCAGAGCAAACAGACCTGACATCATAGTTAAACACAAAAACTCAAACAACTGCTACCTCATCGATATGACCGTCTCATCAGATAAGAATGTTCAACAGAAAGAACTTGAAAAGATGTCAAAATATAAAGACTTGGAATTAGAAATTACCCGGATGTGGAAAATGAAAGTTACTACAATTCCAATTGTAATCGGAGCATTGGGATTGATAAAAAAAGGATTTCAAGAACATTTGGATAAAATACCTTGCCATATAGCGGTTTGGCCAATTCAGAAAACTGTTTTACTTGGTACTGCGCACATATTGCGCAAACATTTATCTATGAATGTGAACATGTGATATTGTTCTCGCAAAATTGCAACATCCCCTTAGGTGCATGGTATGTACCCGGAGATGTAATGAAGCAGAGCATTGATACTAAAAAAGATAATATTAATAACAAGAACTGTTACACAGTACTACGAAGGCTTTCGCCTGACTATAATAAACACTGTAATCACTGGATCTTTCATGAGTACTCATATATTTTTTAAGAGATATCTTACAGCACACAGATTTTAATATCATCTCTATAGTTCTTTCTGATCTACCCAATGATATATGTAGGCCCATGCATGGGACAGATAAGGTATGAAGTATTAAAATTATATTTGAATTATTCATCCTAGGGATGTGTCAAATCATCAGTAAAGCCCACCTTTACACCCTTTTTGTCTATTCAATGATATATACATGTGCATGTGCATGGAAAAGACAAGGTATTGTGTTTAAAAATAATAATTGGTTCAATCAACTCAGGACTGTGTCGAATTAACACAAAAGCCCATATTTGCATTCTTTTTGATCTATCCAATGATATATGTATGGGCCATGCATGTGGCAGACGAGGTAAGGTGTTTAAATATTATATTTGAGTTATTCATCACAGGACTATGTCAAATCAATTTATAAACCTATTTTTGCACTCTTTTTTATCTATCCAATGATATATGTATGGGCCATGCATGAAACAAACAAGCTTTGGTGTCTTGAGATTATTTTTGGTTTGTTCATCTAAGGACTATGTCAAATCAGTTTGAAAGTCCATCTTTACACTGTTTTAGATCTACCCAATGATATATGTATGGGCCATACCAGGATGCTGACATAATGAAATTATAGAAAAATTCTAGGTGGATGGATCAAGTACAGAATAACTACTACCCATCGCCTTTAACAAGCATCTTTCTATGTTTTTAAGGGTATTCGGAGCCTATGTACGGGCCATACATGATACTGATATGACTACAAATGTGTTTTTAGATCTTTAGAACTTGTAGCTTTGATGCTAGAGCCATCTATCATAATAATGAATAATAATAATAATGAAAAAACGTAGAATTTTAATAAGACTTTCGCTGAAGCGAAAGCCTTAACTAAAGAATTGAATGAGAAGTATCGCATGAAATTCAGTTTTACCCCCAAGATGAGTGTCTCCACCAGTAGCGATGACGTTAAATTTTTTCTCTTCTATATTAACAATTGTGACGTCAAATGTATCACATCCAAGATCGAATATCAGAACATTCTTGTCGCCCTCGTTCTGTACAAAAAAAATTTTATTGAAAAAGTAGCCAATTTCGTAATAGTTGAGAAAAAACACACTTCGGTTAATTTTGACGTCGCACTTTTCTGGCCTATACGTCAGAATCGCTCCAGAGTATTTAGTGAGTGTCGCAAGAGGCGGCCATAGAATGAAATAAGAGCTATGGATGACTGCTTATGACCTTATAATGGAATTAAAGTAAATTTATCTAAATCCATCTTTCATATGTAGTAATTGTATGTTTGCAAAAGTCACCATCCCAGTATAAAGTACTGTTACAAAGAAGCGATTTCACTGCATTTTGTGACGGTGTCGTTTTTATAATCAAATTTTTACCTGTCTATCTAATCCATAAGCAATGGCAGCAGCTGTTGGTTCGTTTATCATCCTGATAACATTTAGTCCAGCAATGATTCCAGCATCTCGTGTTGCGCTACGTTGAGCATCGTTGAAATAAGCAGGTACTGTTATTACAGCATCTTTGACGGGTTCACCAAGTCGATCTTCTGCTGCTTCTTTTAGTGATGCAAGAATCCTTGAACTAACTTCCTCCGGACAAAGAACCATCCGTCGATCACTCTGTGTGACCTAAAATATTTGTCAAATTTACTTTATATAAATGGTCCATTATGCAACCTGGCCCCAACGGGAAAACTATCTAAAAATCTTTTTTTTATTGAGATTCACTCTGAGCAAGGCAGTGCCTGAAAGAAACCAACTATGCCACTTTATACCAAAGAGTTACTAAAAGATATAGTAAAAGGAAATGCACTTTAAACGGAAAACATCTCAAGCAGAACTGAACCGACATGGTCATGTACATGGTCATGGCATATGCCCTGGGCGATCGTAGAGCCATCTTCCACGTTTTTGCTTCCTTTTAGCCTCATAAGATATGCAATAAGGATTTGGGATTATTCTAAAACTCCCACCTACAAGGGTTTAACACCTGGGGTAGGTCCGAGCCTATGTAATATAGGGCTGGGCAATTTGATTCGGTGAATCCATTCGAAGTACAGATTATTCGAATGAATTGTGAACAGATCATAGGAACTAAATACTTTGCTGAATGAAGTGGAGTTTTACATTTTCAACGACAAAATGCAATCGATTTTTTTTTTTTTTTTTTATAGCCATTTCTTTGAGTGGATCACCCTGTCCAAGGCCCTTTAACAGCGGCCACTTATAGACGGACAGGGTTACAATTACTGGAAAGATATCATCTTTTCCTGTTCGGCTTAGCCTACCCAAGTTATTACACCCTGGGTTGAGTGGTGGGCATGGATAAGCGAGTCGGACTCGTCGGGGCTCGAACCCGAGATCTTCAACCTGCGATGCCAACATGTTTAACCACTAGGCCATCGCGCCCACGAAATTTTGTTCAAATTTGTTGATTTCCTCAAAATATGAAAATTATTTTTCTTAGATATGGAGTGTGGATTGAAAATGCACTATAAACTATAATTTTCCAGATATTTGCAATTGAGACAATTTGTGATATAAGAAATGGGAAACATTGTTATTTACACAGAATTAGTGATTCAATCCGATTCGAAAAAATTTCGGAATCAGATTCGTATTTTGAAAGATTTGGTTTTGCCCAGCCTTACTTACTGGTTCTCAGGTTAGCGTCACGGTTTAGCACGATCTTTCCGGTTGTTTACTTAAGTAAATAAGAAATAAATCAGCATATACGTCCGTTATCTCACCTGTATCTTTGGTTTATTGTCATCATTGATAACACGGAATCCCCATCGTTTCATGTCAGCTTGGACGGTAGGATCATCATACCTCCTTCCAATCAAGCGTCTGATTTCTAAAAATAGAATAAAAGTTTGTATTAATATTTATAAAATGTACAGGGCGATATAATTTTCACAATACGGGATTTTTTTCGTAATTCGCTTTGAGCAAAGCAGGAAGCAATGCCGAAAATGAACCAACTAACGTCCGCTTAGTGATTCAAATATTTTTTTCGAATCAGATCCAATCATCAATTTCCTTATAAATAGAACACATCTTCTGTACTACAACTCATCGCCATTGCAAAAATCAAGAAATTTATAGTTTATATTGTATTTTCAATTTACACTCCACGTCTAAGAGCAACAATTTTCATATTTTAACAACAAAATCTAATATATTTTGGTCAAATTTGACCAAAGTCGGTTGCATTTTGTCGTTAAAATTTAGCAAGTTTTTGGCCCTATGAACGAACGATCCACGATTGATTCTGATAAATTGTGCTTCGAATCGATTCAAATCATCGAATCGAATTGGCCAACCTAAAGTGCGGTATCTTTGTCTTTGACATTTTGGTATAGCACACAATTAAGACGGACAATTCGATTCGGTTTTTCGGATCGATTCGAAGTACAGATTATTCGAATCAATTGTGAATCAGTCATGGGAACAAAAACATGCTAAACGAAATGAATTTTTTTAAATTTTGCCGACAAAATGCAATCGATTTTGGTAAAATTTGACTAAAATCGTTTGTATTTCGTCGTTAAAATGAAAATACATGATTTATAAGTCAGTTTGTGCTAATATTTGTAATTCGTAACTATGTATATTTCCTAATGATCATAATAGAGACTATATCAGTGATAGTAAAAATATTTTTTTTATATTCTTATTTTTTTATTTTTATGAAATCCACGATTCTATCCGATTCGGAAAAATTATTTGAATTCCATATGATTCGCTTTTGCCCAGCCCTACGCACAATGGAATGGAATTTTTCACAAACTCACGGTAAAGGGTATTCACGAGGTTGCTCGATGATTCTTTCTTGGCATCGGTTCCAATGAGTCGTCCATATTCATTGAATGACACGAATGAAGGAGTCAGACGTTCACCCTGGTCGTTGATGATTATTTCCACCTGAAATTATTTTTTTAATTCTTATTATTGACATTCACTCCGAGCAAGGCAAGAAGCGATGCTTAAAAGAAACCAACTATATGTAGTACCAGTAACTGCTCTCTAAAGCGGAAGACATGCGAAACGAAACTGAACTGATATGGTAAAGTGTGAGTCAATAAAGAATCGCGCTGTAGATGCACCGCACAGGATGATATAATCCTTTTCTTGTTCGAGTGACTGAAATATTCATGCATTTAAATCTTCAAGCCTCAGATATATCATGGAATATTGCCTATTTGATGAATTTTCCTCTGGTGGAAACCATTCTATTCGAGCGTCTGAGAAGCAAAGTAGCTATTATTCGGACAGCCATAGCAGAGAAAAATGAACCATAAAAACAAAAACAATAAATTGTCTATGACCTGGGCGATGGTGACTTTATTTACCACTTTACTTTTAGTTGTCTCAAGAACATGCACGAAGTACGTTAGATGTCAATTTTTTTATATTCCTCATTACAGAGCAACGATAAGAGGATTCACTGATTATAATTGGAATGCTCTTTCTCTTATAAATGACAAATCATCATTGGCTCACATCAAATCGAGGCGAGGTCCCCTTTGGTCCATATATTTATAGTTAATTATTTTATGTGAACCACCCTGAGCAGGTGTACCAATGGTCGCCTATTGGCAAACAGAGTTGAATTATATATGAATATTCCGGCTTGGATGAGTCTACCCAAATTATTACACTCTGGGTTGAGTCGTGGGCAGGGATTAACGAGCCGGACATGCTGGAGTTGGAACCCGGGATCCTCAACGTAATTACCACTACATCATCGCGCACACAATTAACATTATATTATATCCCGTACCCGGTCTTTCCTGTAAACAGCAACACAGGAATTTGTAGTACCGAGATCAATACCGATAGCTGGCATTATCCTATGTCTGGAAAGAGAATATTTATATCTGAAATTCAGTTAAAACAAGGCCATATTTAATAGAGTAACTTAGGTTTGAATGCAAAACTTAAAAACTTAACTTTAAGCCACTAGTAATATACATTTTGATATAAAGTGGTCGTCTGTTGGATCCTTTTAGCCTAGGGATGAGCAATTCGATTCGGTGATTCGAATCGATTCGAAGCACAATGTATTCGAATCAATTGTGAATTGTTAATAGGAACAAATAGTCACTAGATGGACTGGAAGTTTCAATTTAACGACAAAATGCAATCGATTTGGTCAAGTTCGTTCTACATAAAAATATGAAAATTGTTGCTTTTAGACACGAGCGTGAGTAGATTATACACCATAAACTGTAAATTTATCGATTTTTACAATGAAGACAAGTTGTAATAGTGAAAATCGGATATTTGGTATTTACATCGAATTCGTGATTTGATCCGATTCGAAAAAAGAAAAAATTATTCGAATCAAATTCGAATTCCAAATGATTCGATTTTGTTTCTTTAGCCACTGTTTCTGGTCTTGCCCAGAGTGAATTTCAATAAAAAAATATTTATAGCAAAAAACTGCCGCATAACAGTGGGCGCGAGGGCCTAGTGGTTAAACATCTTGGCATCGCAGGTTGAAGACCTCGGGTTCGAGTCCCGGCGAGTCCGACTCGCTTATCCACGCCCACCACTCAACCCAGGGTGTAATAACTTGGGTAGGCTAAGCCGAACTAGAAAAAGATAATATCTTTCCAGTAATTGTAACCCTGTTCGTCTATAAGTGGCCGCTGTTACAGGGCCTTGGACAGGGTGATCCACTCAAAGAAGTGGCTATAAAAAAAAACACATGGAACCAGTAACATGAATCTAGGGCTGTACAAAACCGAATCACTTAGAATTCGAATATTTTTTTCGAATCGGATCGAATCACTAATTCTTCGTAAATAACAAATATCCCATTTTTACTATTATACCTTGTCTCCATTGTGAAGATAAAGAAATTTATGACTGTAGTGCATTTTCAATTCGCACTAAGAGCAACAATTTCCCTGTTTCAACGACGAAATATAATCGATTTTGTTCAAATTTGACCAAAATCTATTGCATTTCGTCGTTAAAATGAAAAATCCTCGTTCACTTAAAAAGTTTGTTTCCCTACAAAATATGAATAAATTGTGATCCGAATCACGGAATCGAATTGCCCAGCCCTTCATGGATCGCAAAATTCATTACGCATCTTCATTTATGCTCTAAGAGAAGAAATATTATATACAAAACAGAACCATTATAATGCAGTGCACTGGTGACTAATTGCCCTGGGCGAGTACGAACATACAGTACTCATTTCTTCGGACCCTCCAACTCGCACATAAGATTGAATAAATGATATTTAGTTAGTTGGAAATCTTTCTAAACATGACAACAAGTAGTATTTTAAAGAAATCCATAAAACACTTGAAAGGCAACTAAAGGGAACCAATGCAGTGGTAGATGGTTTTACCATCGCCCAGGGCACAGACTCACTGCATTATGCCATAGTGGTTTAGTTCATTCGGGGAAGTTTTCAGTTTAGAGTGTAAATGTTGGTACTATATCTTATAGTAGCTCTTTGCTAAGTGCAGTGATAAAGTATATGGATTGGAATATTATGAGCATATTTATAACCTTCCACCACTTCTTATTCTTAAAATGATTAAGAACTTCTCAAAAAACACTAGATCTCTAGACTACGCTGATAATAGTCTGGTAATAGTCTCATACTTAACAAAAGATACCGAGGCGATATTTTTCAGGCGAGCAAAGGTTCTGCTTTTTTATGTGACGTTAATAAGATTTTTTTCCGCTTTTTGGTAAATAATAAAGTTCTTCAATCAGTGTAGACTATTGAGGTCTTGTTCGATTGGTCGGGTATGAGACACGGATGAATCACGCCGTCGAGGAGTGATTCATCTCTAGATCATACGCGACAAATGTGAAGTTTCATATATCGCCTTTCAGTTCCGCGTTTTGTGTTTTTGGATGATTTCCTTGCAGACAACAAAATTCTTCATTACGCTAGACTAGACGTTACGCGAACTTGCTTTGTCGGGTATGTGACACTTATGCATCGGAAGATGCACAGAAGAGAGGTTTGTTGGCGTCTCTTGCGACGAGATCTGTGAGCGCAGTTTGGCTTGTTATGCAAATTGTATTTCATATATGTGTGGGCCTCAGATGGGTCGAGATTTTGAGAACACATTTCCACACGTACTTCCTGCTTTATCCATATATATGTAAGTTTTTGCCAAGTTTGAGACACACATGGACCGCACATAAGTGGCACAAGTGAAGCAAAACTCTGAAAAATGCGGAACCATTGCATGTCTTTATCTGTTGTTTGCGCAATGAGGGCAAGAAGGTACAAGGTACCATTTCAATGCGGGCGCTTAAAGCTGCATCTTTTGTTTGGTCTGTAAGCAGGCGGCCAACAAACTGTTTACTGAGAGCGGTTGTGGAAGAAGTAAATTACATAACCTAGGTAAGACCTTGGCCTTGTTCTAATGTGATTTCTGCGGGTCGTAATTGGCGACACTGTACGTTTCAATTTTTACCTTCATCAACCTCTGTTTTAGAATATCCATATATTACAATTCCAAACGAGAGACCAAAACTCAGTACAATCAGCCATTCGTCCCAATGTGAGAAATAAACATAGTATCGCCAACCTCCAACAACCACCCACGATGTCCAATAAAAAAAGAACAGGATCGCCCGGAACACAAGAAAGATTATTTTAGAATTTCCCCACTGAAAATAGATTGAGTAGGAAATCAGGTTTGGGCAAAACTGAATCCTTTGGGATTCGAATCTCATTCGAATAATTTTTTCGAATCAAATCGCTAATTCTTTGTAAATACCAAATATCCCTTTTTACTATTATATCTTGTCCTCATTGTGCAAATAAAGAAAATTTATGGTTTGTAGTGTATTTTCAATCCAAACTAAGAGCAACAATTTTTATATCATAACGACGGAATATAATCGATTTTGGACAAATTTGACTTAAACCGATCGACTTTTGTCGTTGGAAATGAGAATCCTAATTCACATAACAAGTTTTTGCACCATTGATTCGAATTAATCGTCCTTCAAATACTTCTTATTTGAAAGCCAAGAGCTACGCATTTTTATTCGTCCAGAAAAGAGGTCTAATCCCATGGAAGTCTGCTTGACGCCCTGGCACGGTGGTTCAAGAGAGCCATGCCGACGGCTTCCTCCGCCAACCAGGTTAGTTCATAGAAAAAATAAGATAATTATCAGGCTACAAACCTTTACCCCGATTCGGAACTGGTGTCTGCGCGAGTGGCCGTGGTCGCCATATGGTTAAGCCGTACTCTCAGTTTTCCTCTCCCGCAGGACAAAAATAAAATATTATTCTAATCCACATATCATTAGAAATATATTTACCAAGCCTCCGCTAGATTTGTCAGGTATTGGACACGACAACTGACGAAGCTATATGCTCTAACGAAAGCTTAGTAAGGAAATCTTGTATAAAACTGTCAATTTACTTTTTCGCCGTCTGGTCGGACCCCGCCTCTAATGTCGGAGATCTTCCGACACCACTGCTGAGAGCGGAGAAGGGGGGTCAAATATTCATTGGGGGATCTGACCCCCTCAAATCAGCAAAAAATATGATAAAGTTGCGGAAAATCGCTTCTTTTTTCCTATGTCCTGTTTTTCGGGACCAAATATATTATTTGAAAATGTTTTTCAACTAAAATATTTTTTTTGCTAAATGACTCTATTAATTCTTGCGCGACTTTGGCGCACATTTTTGTTGGTGTAGAACAGTTATCTTCGTTTTTTCGTCAGCGAATCGGTCCCTACTCCCAATATCGGAAATCTTCCAGCACCATTGCATATAATATATCGAAGCCCTATAGTGTCCAACTTTACTTCCTATTCAATATACAATTTAAAATATATTCTACAAACCTGTGAGACATAGAAATCTTGCGCAGAACAATCAGTAAACCCAAACTGCTTCAGCCGAAATTCAGACCCGCATGTTGTAGCCATCTTGCAATTATGAAGTGTAATACACTCCCGACTTGTTAAATTATACTCTAATTGCAAGCGGATATCTGTCTTGTACGCAAGAGCCACAGATGGATCGAGCCTTGAGGGTGCGATCCATCAGAGGCTCATGCTAGACCATGTCGTAAATATGTCCATTTTACATCAGCATGCGATGGGTCATGATCGTACAGGAAGAGCGTCATAGTTTATTAGTATATCGCGTCGTGGGTTAGCTCACGATGGCGTGGTGTAACCGGTAATAGCTGATGATCGTATCGCTTAACGAATAGCACGGGTCGAACTCCGGCAAAGTATGGCCAAGATCGATTAACGAAAAAGGCTTTAAAAAGAGTGACGGAAGTGGGTTTCCCCTGTGCGACGTACATTTTAACTATGGCTGAGAAAAACCAATCGTTTGAACTTCGAATCTGATTCAAATAATTTTTTCGAATCGAATCGAATTAAAATTCCCTCATAAATACCGAATATCACATTTTAATATAACAACTTGTCTCCGTTAAAACATCAAGAAATTTATAGTTTCGAATTACTAATATTAGCATAAACGTGATCAGGTGCTCGCGCGTTTGTTTAATGCAAAAATAGCGAAAAATCTCGCTGAATTGACTTATACGACACGCAGGAAATAGGTAGCGCTGGGCTAAACCGAATTATTTGTAACTCGAATTTCATTCGAATATTTTTTTCGAATCGGCTCGAATCACGAATTTGATATAAATAACAATTATCCCATTTTTACTGTTACAACTTGTCTTCATTGTGAAAATAAAAAAACTTATAGTTTATAGCGCGTGTTCAATTCCCACTCCATGTCTGAGAGCAATAATTTTCATATTTTATCGACAAAATATAATCGATTTTGGTTTAATTTGACTAAAATCGATTGCTTTTTGTCGTAAAAATGAAAACTCTAGTTTATTTTGTAAGTATTTGTTACTATGAGCGATCTATGATTGATTCGAATATATTATGCTTCGAATCACCGAATCGAATTGCCCAACCCTACCTACATGCTGGCGCACTTTCCATTCCAGAAAAGTAACCTCACGATATCGGCATGAATGAAATACTACCAAAATGCCATAGATAAGTTTATTAATATTTATAATGATAGACTGAGCCCTTATAAAGCGATTAGTCTAAAACCAAACACATATAGAAGTACATATCCACCTTCATTAACGCAACACATCCTCAACTTTTTATAGGAAGAAAATGCTTCATCAACCACGTTTTGCTAGTGTGAGTCACTGATGAACCGCACCGCCCAGGCGCTGTTCATCTGTGGCTCATGCTTGGCAAAAGAATACCTTATACTGGAATATGCAATCGAATTTTTGTCATGGCGCGTAGATCAATATAATTCTTCCTTGTATGAAAATATTTTGTCCTTGGTCGTTGAAACGCCTACAAAATTTAAAAGTCGTGCTAATTAAAAACATTAGTCTTACAATAAATCTGTCCAAGTCAAAACTTTAAAACGCAATTGAAGTTAGGTTTCGGAAGAAATTTTACTTTCAAAAAAATCATTTCAATACAATTCACTCTGAAGAATGCCGGAAGCCCTCGCTTAGAGGAACGGGCCAGAAGACACTTGCTCACAGCGCTGGGCAAATCGAATCGATTCGCAGCACAATTTTTCCGAATCAATCATGAAACGTTGATAGGAACAAAAACTTACTAAACAAACTGGAATTTTTTTTTAACGACAAAATGCTATCGATTTTGGTCAAAAACGATTTCAATTTGCCATTAAAATATGAAAATTGTTGCTCTTAGACAATGTAGTATGAATTAAAAAACACTATAAACTATCAATTTCTTGATAATCATGATGGAGACAAGTTGTAATAGTAAAATGGGATATTTGTTATTAACACTGAATTAGTGATTCGATCCGATTTGCAAAAATTATTCGAATCAGATCGAATTCAAAATGATTCGGTTTTGCCCAGCCTTACCTTTTAAGTTAGTATGTGCTAATATTTGTAACTTGAGAATTTGTGAGTTTGAATTCTTAAGTATCATACTGGAAACAATAATAGTAATAGCAAAAATGGGATATTTGTTTGTCAACGATTCGAAAAAAAAATATTCGAATCAGATTCAAATTCAAATGATTCAATTTTGCCCAGCCCTATTATGGGTTCATCCTTATCCACCGATAGCAAAATGTTTTAATATGATATTAGTAAATATAGATTGGATACAATATTTGTACATATATAATGGGTGTTAGATTGTTCCTTTCATGCTATGATTCCGTTCCTGCTGGAATGGATATCAATAGGAATTATATTTATTGGCATAAACTACAGTTAGTGCTGGTTGAGATTAGTGTTGTAGTTTACGTAGGAAGTCAAATCCCCCGGGTACTTTTCCAAATATTGGTCGACACATCGATTCCAGTTCGTTTTCTTTGCCATCTGATTCGTGGACTTCAGGGTTCTGTAAAATTTAATATTCACATTAGTATATGCAATTTATAAAATGTTTACTACTCTTCGTGATGCCACTAACGCTAAAAATCCAAATCAGTTCGGACAATTTCCCGATTCGAATCTAGGGATGGGCAAAACCGGATAATTTGTAATTCGAATCGTATCGAATTGCTAATATTCTATATAAAGGAAAATGTAAAATATAAAGTATATCAAATAAAAATGATATAAGCAAAGTAAAATGTCACTTATTCTCTCTCTCTCTCTCTAACTAGGACAAAAAATGGGGGAAATCGATATTATTTTGGTTTCATTTGCCGTAGAACATGAGCATTTACTTCACTTCCTTCCTTTTTAGTGATGTCGCTGATTCACAGCTGATTTCGAAGCAAATGTGTTGGCAATTTTAGGTAAAAGTACTGAGTTCACCTAGTTTACCTGGTTTACCGAATTTTAGGTGAATTTATTTAATTTTCAACTAGATGCAAAGTTCAAAAAACCAGTCACCTGGTATACAATCTGGTAAAGGTAGAATGCCTGGCTCGGTGGTTCAATCGGTTAAGCGCGATCGTATTTTCCGGAAGGCCGATGGTTCGATGGTTGACCGTTTCACTACCGAGAGCACCCATCAGCAGGGCAATTTGGGGTAGCTATAACTATACAGACAAGCTGTATTCTCGACTTTCCTCTCCCGCATGATAAAAATGAAAGCCTGTCCTATCTCCATACACGTACAAAGCTCCGTACCTAACGGTTGTTGGGTATGAGCCCCCGGTAGGTTCACGGAAGGTCATAGCAAATAATTGGAAAAATTAAAAAAAAAATAAAAAAAAAAACTCACTGGTAAAAGAAATCGGGTTCGTGTTCTGCTTATTAACCTACGCCAGACAATCAACCCAGGATGTAATGACTTTGGCGGGTTTGGTCAAACCGGATACCTTATTACGCTCCAACACAACGAACCTTGTTCGTTAATAAGTGACCACTGGTATTAGGATTGGCTCAGCTTAATCCACTCTTAAAAGTGACCTTAAAAAATCCAAATTTCATACCCTGTTCGAAGCCAGCCAGTCGATTATTTCGCCACATTGGTCGATAATTTTCTTTTTATCCTCACTTGTTATCTTCCCTCTAAACTTCTCTCCTTCTACGGCATGCTTGACTCCGTAGACGAAATCTTCTAACTTATGAACCTGCTTGGCGCGTTTTTTAAACGCCTCATCTTTTTTCCATAATTTCTTCGCATTTACTGCCTATAAACAACAAGAGAGAGAGAGAGAGAGAGACTATTGTTCGCCAACCAGATAACACAACGATATATGGAATGTTGACCGCCGTTGCACTTTTTATCCTGTAGTAGCCTTTTGCCATTGGATGGCCGTTGGTTATTTCCTTTTAGACACTTCTTCTTGGGCTGGGCTAAACCGAATCCTTTGGAATTCGAATCTGATTCGAATAATTTTTTAGAATTGGATCGAATCGTTGAGTTCATAAAAATTACAAATGTCCCATTTTTGCTATTACTATTATATTCGCAATTGTGATGATTAGCGAATATACAGTCACGAATTACAAATATCAGCATAAACTGACTTAAAAGCCAAGTATTTTCACTTTAACTACGAAATACAACCGATTTTGGCCAAATTTGACCAAAATCGATTGCATTTTGTGGTTAAAAATGAAAAAAATGCGCTTTATTTGGCATGTTTTTTTCCTATAACCGATTCACGATTGATTCGAATATTCTGTACTTCGAATCGACTCGAATCACCGAACCGAATTACCCAGCCCTAACTGCTTCCATCGTTGTTTTGATTGAATTTTATTAATTCACTCAGGTGCGGTCCAGCAACTGTCCATTCTTGGCATATAACTAAAATATAAGGCAGTCTGATATTTTGAAATTATACAATTACTGGAAATGAGCGTTAAATTACTTGTAATTTTTCACAGTATGTTTACCAGCACTTGCCTAATATTCTCTCGATCTCTGCTTTAGTAATCATTTGCTACCAGTAACTATAACTGTATTTGCCACATAAACACATTAACAGCACCTACAGTTAGGACTGGGCAATTCGATTCGGTAATTCGAATCCTAGATTATTCGAATCAATCGTGAATCATTCATAGGAACAAAAACTTGATAAACTTGTCAAATTCCATTGCATTTTGTCGTCATATTGAAAATTTTCGCTTTTGGACTTAGCGTAACTGAAAATGTCTTGCCTTTAAGTCTTTTAAGTCTGTTTTTTTAAGTCTGATATTTGTTATTTGTACCAGTGAAATTCTTAAATATCACGAATAAAACAATATTAGTAATAGTAATATTATTATTATGGAGTCAGCGATTCGATCCGATTCGAAAAAAATTATCCTAATCAGATTCGAATTTCAAATGATTCGATTTTTCCCAGCCGTACCTGCAGATATATCGCGATCCCAGAATTGCGCAGCCTAAAGGTATGTGTTTACCGCAGAGCCTTGTCCGCTGGGTCATACAATGAACGATAAAACAAGATTCAAAGTTGAATGAAAATGAGGTGCAGAAAGTAATTCACTTCTACCTACCATTCTCTCGATCTCTATTTTACTTAGTCTTCCTTTGCTACCAATAACAATTTGGTTTTCTTTTTCGGAACTCAGGTTTTTCGCTTTCACTGTGAGAATACCACTGGCATCGACAGAAAAATATACTTTGAATTTCTCCACTCCTCGTGGAGCTGATGGAATATCTTTCACTTTAAATTCCCCGAGAAAATGATTGTCAGCGGCCGCTGCTCTCTCACCTTCATACACCTTTAAAAAGTTGAAAAGGACAATTGGTGAAATTAATCTACACATTTTTGTGCCTTTTCATTATCGCCTAGTACATTACCCGCGCACTCTACCCTGAAGAGGATACTTCGATTTATCGTCCACAGCAGATGCCTCCTACTGCACTTTACTATAGCGGTTGTCTACTGTAGAGAATGTTTTTTTCACACGCGGCGCAATTTCCGGTTTTGCGTTTAATGTTTTACCCAATTTTATTGCCCAGTGTGAATACCACTTACTGCACTCTAATATAGCGTATATGTTCTGCATAGAATGTTTTTGTTCAGGTCGTAGTTTCTTGTCTTCCACATTCTATTTATCTAGAGTGGTATTTTCATCCAGTGCTATCGCCCGGGGCAGATCTTTTCACACCACTCCATCTACTTGTACGGTTCAGCTCGGTGTAGAATGTTTTTCGTTAAAATAAATCGGCATCGATAATTTTACAAAAAATTGTCGCGTTTTTTCAAGGTTTTACATATACACCACTGCATTCATGTAAAAATCTACAAATCTATTCCCTTTGCGAAATTTAAATTACTCACAGTAAACGGTACTGTTGTTTGGTTATCCACGGCGTTACTTGAGATCGCGGATGCCTCCGCAGGTAATTTTGTGTTTCTCATTATCATCTGAACCATTTCGCCTCCGTAGTTTTCCAAGCCTAATGTTATGGGCGTTACGTCTTGAAGCTTCAATTCTTTTATCTGTTGAACAAAAGGAATAGAAATGTGCTTTGAATATATTTTTTTAGATTCGAAATCTTGTGATCCCCCAACCTCATCCTTTTCGACACTGGGCCATTGCGCTTGAAATGCAACAAAATCACTGGTCTTTACGAGCAATTTTACTTGGCGGTATTGAAAATCGAAAAAGTTTACTGTCCTTTTGTTACAGTGTACCACCTCTTGTTTTCTTTTAGTTGCATTTTTTTACGGCATGCAGGAAATACGTTAGGACTATTCTTAAGGCCGAACCCAGGCCAGATTGATAAAACGTGTCGCCCAACAACAAACAGCCCATAATTTAGTGCTTGAAATATACAATTACTGCTAATGCACCGCAAATTTCCTGTTCTTTTCCCACAGCGTATAAAGTTATCTGAGATTTTTTAGGCTAGCAGCAACACACAAAAGAAACCGAATAGCGACTAGAGTTGGGTAATTCGATTCGGTATTCGAAGAAGAATTTATTCAAATCCCCCATGAATGAATTCTAAACGATTCGTTTTTTTCCATCCCTACTAGCGACCACTCAAATTGCAGAGAGCTGAATATGGTATCAACATTCCCACTCGGACCGGAAACAAGCAATTTGGAACTCAACCGCGATAATAGAGTGCAGTGACAACAACAACATTGGGTGCAACATATTGTTTCCGTTCAGTCGCATTTTACGACACGCAGGAAAAGGTTATGACTTACGTAACCCGAAAATTCGTCTGGGCTTAGATTAGCGGCCAACGCGGCAGCACCGTATGCAACAGCTTCGTCAGGATTTATAGTTTTACTGATGGTTTTGCCTTCGAAATATTCTTCCAATAATTTCTTGATTTTAGGAATTCTTGTCGATCCTCCAACAAGTACAACGTTGTCGATCTAAAAAGTTCAATCATATTTCGTGATGCGGATTTGCAATTGTCTTAAAGTTATAGGCAAGAAAAAAAAATGAGAAAGAAAGCTGGAGATTATTATAGTACACTGCAAGAAAAAATGCTATAAAATCACTGTTTTAGACAGTAATTTTACTTCTCTGTATTGAAAAAAAATTTAAAATTTACTTTTTTGGCCAAGAATGGGGTTTTGATGGAACGCACCGCGAAGGTGCGGTCCATGAACAGCCCATGATTGGCATAAATCTCATCAACAAGGCGTTTTCTAAAATCAAGAAATTTATAGTTTATAGTATATTTTCAATACAGACTCAATGTCTAAGAGCAACAGTTTAAGGACAAAATATAATCAATTGCATTTTATCGTGAAAAAGAAAATCATAGTTCATAAGCGAGTTTTTGTTCCTATGAACAATTCCCGAATGCCTACTGATGCAGCAATGGGATTTATAAAATGAAAACCCATCACTTCTCATCTAAGTTGAAAAAATTCGATATAGTAAATATCCTATTTTATGCAAATATCGTTATACTTTTTATCGTTTAATATGGCAAAAATAAGATTGCCGTCATTAGTATTGATAAAATTTCTTCAAGAAGTGATAGATGGTTCTATCATTGCCTAGGGCAAATACCACTCACTGCACTTTACCAGGGTGATTCAGTTCCATTTGGGTTACTTTCCGTTTTGAGTGCAGTTCTTGGTACTATATCTCTTAGTAGCTCTTTGCTTTTAAGTGGCCGTTAGTTGGTTCTTCCCGTACACTGCTTCTGGCCTTGCTCAAAGTGAATACAAATTAATAATAAAAAAAAAACTTCTCACCTTTCTTTTTGTCAAGTTTGCATCGGACATCACATCTTTGACAGTATTTATTGTGTTCTCGAACAAGTCAAGGTTGAGTTCTTCAAACTTGGCTCGGCTCATCAAACTCGTAAAGTCAATACCGTTGTGAAGACAATCAACTTGTATTCTGAAACATCAACGATCAGGTATTAGTCTTTTGTTCTGGGGTTCGGAAGAAAGCACTGTGACGAAACTACAGCGAATCTCCCCGTCAGTTGCAGTAATTGTAAACTTTTTAAATTTGAAACCGCGTTGTTGAAATAACTTATGCCAAGTTCAACGTTTAACGTTTTTTTTCTATGAATGATTCACGACTGATTCGAATAAATTGTGCTTTGAATCGATTCGAATCACCAAATCGAATTGCCCAGCCCTATCTGGCGCTTTCCCAGCAGTCAGATTTTTCTCAGTTTCTTTATTCAATATGAGTCAGCGATGGAACGCACCGACAAGGTGCAGTCTACAGTTTGCACGTACTACATCTTGTGGTAGCTCTTTGCTATTAAGTGGACGTTAGTTGGTTCATTTTCGGCGATGGTCCCGTCCTTGCTCAGCGAAAATTTTGATTAAAAAAATATCCTGTAACGTGAAAAATATATCGTCCTGTACATTTTACAAATATTAATTCAAACTTTTATATTATTTTCAGAAATCAAACGCTTAATTGGGCGAACTTATGATGATCCACAAGTTCAAGCTTCTAACTTATGAACCTGCTTAGCGCGTTCTTTAAATTCCTCATCTTCTCTCCGAAATTTCTCCGCCTTTTCTGCCTATAAACAACAAATGAGAGAGAGAGTCGTTAAAATGAAAATTTTCGCTTTTGGACTTGAGTGTAACTGAATTCTTAAATATCTTAAATATTCTTAAATATCACGAAGAAAATGATAATAGTAATAGTATTTTTATGTAGTTAGCGATTCGATCCGATTCGAAAAAATTTTCCGAATCAGATTTGAATTTCAAATGATTCGATTTTTCCCAGCCCTACCTACAGATATATCGCGATGCCCAGAATTGGGCAGCCTAAAGGTATGTGTTTACCACAGAGCCTTGTCTGTTGGGTCATAATGAACCATAATAAAAGATTCAAAGTTGAACAAAAATGAGGTGCAGAAAATAATTCACTTCTACTTACCATTCTCTTGATCTCTGTTTTACTTAGTCTTCCTTTGCTACCAATAACAATTTGGTTTTCTTTTTCGGAACTCAGGTTTTTCGCTTTCACTGTGAGAATACCACTGACATCGACAGAAAAATATACTTTGAATTCCTCCACTCCTCGTGGAGCTGATGGAATATCTTTTATTTCGAATCTCCCGAGAAAATGGTTGTCAGCAGCGGCTGCTCTCTCACCTTCATACACCTTTAAAAGGTTTAAAAAAGGACGATTGGTGAAATTATTCTAAACATTTTTGTGCCTTTTCATTACCGCCCATTACATTATCTACGGCGCACTCTACCCTAAAGCGGATACTTCGATTTATCGCCCAAAGCAGATACCCCCTACTGCACTTTATTGTAGCGACTGTCTACTGCAGAGAATGTTTTTCATACGTGGAGCAATTTCCGGTTTTGCGTTTGATTTTTACCCAATTTTATCGCCCAGTGTGGATACATTCTTTCACATTCTATTTATCTAGAATGTATTTGCACCCAGTTACATCGCCCGGGGCAGATCTTTACACACCACTCAATCTGCTAGTAAATCGAACTCGGTGTAGAATGTTTTTCGTTAAAATAAATCGGCATCGATAATTTTACAAATTTTTGTCGCCTTTTTCAAGGTTTTACGTAAACATCACTGCATTCATGTAAAAACCTACAAAATTACTTCTTATACGAAATTGAAATTACTCACACGAAACGGTACTGTTGTTTGGTTATCCTTGGCAGTCCATACAATCGTGAAAGCTTCCGCAGGTAATTTTGTGTTTCTCATTATCATCTGCTCCATTTCGCCTCCGTAGTTTTCCAAGCCTAATGTTATGGGCGTTACATCTTGAAGCTTCAATTCTTTTATCTGTTGAACAAGAGGAATAGAAATGTGCTTATTTTGAATGTATTTTTTAAGATTCGAAATCTTGTGGTCCACAGCCTTCATCCATTTTGACACTGGGCCATTGCGCTTGAAATGCAACAAAATCACTGGTCTTTACAAGTAATTTTACTTGGCGGTATTGAAAATCGAAAAAGTTTACTGTACTTTTGTTACAGTGTACCACCTCTTGTTTTCTTTTAGTTGCATTTTTTTTACGGCATGCAGGAAATACGTTAGGACTATTCTTAAGGCCGAACCCAGGCCAGATTGATAAAACGTGTCGCCCAACAACAAACAGCCCATAATTTAGTGCTTGAAATATACAATTACTGCTAATGCACCGCAAATTTCCTGTTCTTTTCCCACAGCGTATAAAGTTATCTGAGTTTTTTTATGCCAGCAGCAACACACAAAAGAAGCCGAATAGCGACTAGAGTCGGGTAATTCGATTCGGTATTCGAAGAAGAATTTATTCAAATCCACCATGAATGAATTCTAAATGATTCGGTTTTTCCATCCCTACTAGCGACCACTCAAATTGCAGAGAGCTGAATATGGTATCAACATTCCCACTCGAACCGGAAACAAGCAATTTGGAACTCAACCGCGATAATAGAGTGCAGTGACAACAACAGCATTGGGTGCAAAATATTGTTTCCTTTCAGTCGCATTTTACGACACGCAGGAAAAGGTTATGACTTACGTAACCCGAACATTCGTCTGGGCTTAGATTAGCGGCCAACGCGGCAGCACCGTATGCAACAGCTTCGTCAGGATTTATAGTTTTACTGATGGTTTTGCCTTCGAAATATTCTTCCAATAATTTCTTGATTTTAGGAATTCTTGTCGATCCTCCAACAAGTACAACGTTGTCGATCTAAAAAGTTCAATCATATTTCGTGATGCGGATTTGCAATTGTCTTAAAGTTATAGGCAAGAAAAAAAAATGAGAAAGAAAGCTGGAGATTATTATAGTACACTGCAAGAAAAAATGCTACAAAATCACTGTTTTAGACAGTAATTTTACTTGGCTGTATTGAAAAAAAATTTAAAATTTACTTTTTTGGCCAAGAATGGGGTTTTGATGGAACGCACCGCGAAGGTGCGGTCCATGAACAGCCCATGATTGGCATAAATCTCATCAACAAGGCGTTTTCTAAAATCAAGAAATTTATAGTTTATAGTATATTTTCAATACAGACTCAATGTCTAAGAGCAACAGTTTAAGGACAAAATATAATCAATTGCATTTTATCGTGAAAGAAGAAAATCGTAGTTCATAAGCGAGTTTTTGTTCCTATGAACAATTCCCGAATGCCTACTGATGCAGCAATGGGATTTATAAAATGAAAACCCATCACTTCTCATCTAAGTTGAAAAAATTCGATATAGTAAATATCCTATTTTATGCAAATATCGTTATACTTTTTATCGTTTAATATGGCAAAAATAGATTGCCGTCATTAGTATTGATAAAATTTCTTCAAGAAGTGATAGATGGTTCTATCATTGCCTAGGGCAAATACCACTCACTGCACTTTACCAGGGTGATTCAGTTCCATTTGGGTTACTTTCCGTTTAGAGTGCAGTTCTTGGTACTATATCTCCTAGTAGCTCTTTGCTTTTAAGTGGCCGTTAGTTGGTTCCTTCCGGACATGGCTTCTGGCCTTGCTCAAAGTGAATACAAATTAATAATAAAAAAAAACTTCTCACCTTTCTTTTTGTTAAGTTTGCATCGGACATCACATCTTTGACAGTATTTATTGTATTCGCGAACAAGTCAAGGTTGAGTTCTTCAAACTTGGCTCGACTCAACAAACATGTGAAGTCAATACCGTTGTGAAGTCCATCAACTTGTATTCTGAAACATCAACGATCAGGTATTAGTCTTTTATTTTGGGGCTTGGAAGAATGCACTGTGACGAAACTACAGCGAATCTCCCCGTCAGTTGCAGTAATTGTAAATTTTTTAAATTTGAAACCACGTTGTTGAAATAACTTATGCCAAGTTCACTTAACGTTTTTTTTTTATCCTATGAATGATTCACGACTGATTCGAATAAATTGTGCTATGAATCGATTCGAATCACCAAATCGAATTGCTCAGCCCTCTGGCGCTTACCCAGCAGTCAGATTTTTTCTCAGTTTCTTTATTCAATATGAGTCAGCGATGGAACGCACCGACAAGGTGCAGTCCATCTCTAGCTCATTTTTGACAAGAAAACCCTTCTCGTCTCCTCAATACACTTACTTTGCTCTCGTAGAAACAGACAATTTCTTTTTAGCTGCTTCACAAGCAACACGTAATCTGTTCATTCCTCGTCTATTCTTTGACATATCACATTTGTTCTTGCGATTAAACTCTTCAATAAGATAATCAACCATGCGGTTGTCGAAATCATCACCTGAATATTAATTTGAAAAGTGATCAAATTTCTTTTTTCTCTCTAAGCAAGACCGGACTCAGCGTCCAAATGCAGACTGAAATACGATCACTCAAATTGCAGAGAGATACGAAAATCTTCTGCCGGCAACTGCACTCTAAGCGCAAAGCATACAGAACTGAACCACCAATAGAAAAGTTAAGCAAGTGTTATCTGCCCGTGATTAAATTACCTACTACTTTTTTGTTTTGTTTACTTTGACACTGTAACAAAAGTACAGTAAATTAACTGGTCTTTTGCACTAATTGCTTATTTTCAAAGTTAAAAAAACGCCATGTTGATGAGATTTATGCCAATTATGGGCTGTTGCTGGACCGCACCTTTGCGGTGCAATCCATTAACATCTCATATCTGGACAGAAAAGTCATTTTTGAATTTTTTCTCAATACCGTCAAGTAGAATTGCTGTCAACGACCAATGATTTTGTTGCATTTTTGTTACAGTGTAGCTAAACCAACCGAGTAGCATTGAGAGTTGATTTTAAAACAGATCGCCTACTTCTAACAATGTCAGGTTGAAACCAACTCTGAATAAAAACTTTAAGCTTAAAAATCGAACGAGAAAAATCGTATGAATCTTCAGTTTTACCTCCAAGATGAGTGTCTCCACCAGTAGCGATGACGTCAAAGATTTTCTCTTCTATATTAACAATTGTGACGTCAAATGTACCACCTCCAAGATCAAATATCAGAACATTCTGGTCGCCATCGTTCTGGATGACAAAAGTTTATTAAAAACGTAGCCAATTTCGTAATAGTTGAGAAAACACTATTCGGTTCATTTTGGAGTCGCCCTTTCCTGGCCTGTACATCAGAATCGCTCCAGCGCATTTATTGCGTGTCGCGAGAGGCGGCCATAAAATGCAATAAATAAGAGATATGGATGACTACTTCTAACCTTATAGTGAATTTAAGTTTTATAGTAAATTTAAATAAAAGATTCACTAAATACACTGTGGAAAAAGTTTAGTAAATCCATCGTTCAGATACAGTAATTGTATGTTCCCAAAACCCGGAACCGTCCAGATGATTCATGCCAAGTATGGGCTGTTAAAGGACCTATCTATCTTGTATGATGGAAATCAAATGTTTGATTGAACTAGATAAAGCATAATGAGTTTGGTACAAAACTAGTTAAAATATTGTTAAGTAATCTTGTTTTACTTTCCAAACAAGGTGGATCTTTGATTAAAAATTGATTTTTTTGGCCAATTAAGGGTGTTACGGTCCATCCACAGCCCATAATTGGCATAAATATCATCAACGCGGCGTTTTTTTAACTTTGGAAATATGTAATTACTGCAAATGACCAGTGAATTTACTGCACTTTTGTTACAGTATATTTGAAACCGCCAAGTGGTCCGTTTCAAAAGCTCTTTTATCCCCTAGTTTTTTTACTTAGTAGGTGCATAGTATTTTCAACCATATACAGGTAAATTCACCAGTTTTACCAAAGATTTAAACAAGAATAATAATTGGTCTATAAAGTCGAATTTAGGGTTCATTTTAGCATAACAAAATAAAGTTACTGCTAAAAAGCAGCGATTGTCCTGCATTTTGCGACGGTGAATTTTTTATAATCATTTTTTACCTGTCTATCTAATCCATAAGCAATGGCAGCCGCTGTTGGCTCGTTTATCATCCTGATAACATTGAGTCCAGCAATTGTTCCAGCATCTCTTGTTGCGCTACGTTGAGCATCGTTGAAATAAGCAGGTACTGTTATTACAGCATCTTTGACGGATTCACCGAGACGATCTTCTGCTGTTTTCTTCAACGATTCAAGAATCATTGAACTAACTTCCTCCGGACAAAGAACCATCCGCCGATCACTCTGTGTTACCTAAAATATTTGTCAAATTTACTTTATATGAATGGTCCATTATGCACGCCGTACCAAACGGAAAAACTGTCTAAAAATCTTTTTTTTTTATTGAGATTCACTCTGAGCAAGGCAGTTCCGGAAAGGAACCAACCAACGGCCACTTTATACCAAAGAGTTACTAAAAGATGTTGTAGCAGCAACTGTACTCTAGAAGGAAAAACTCCCAACCAGATAAAAACCGACATGGTTAAGTACAATGAGTGGTGCATGCCCCTGGCGATGGTTGACCACCTGCTTGCTTCCCTTTAGTCGCCTCTTAAGTCATGAAGGAAGTACTTAGGATTCTTCTAAAACACCCACCTACAAAGGTTTGGCACCTGGGGTATGCCCGAACCGAGCGTATGACCACGATATGACTGGGCAATTTGATTCGGTGATTCGAATCGATTCGAAGTACAGATTATTTGAATCAATCGTGAATAGATCATAGGAACAAATACCTTCGCTGAATGAAGTGGAATTTTTTATTTAAACGTCAAATTTTGGTCAAATTTATCGATTTCCTTTAAATAGAAAATTGTTTTTCTTAGATATGGAGTGTGAATTGAAAATGCACTATAAACTATTAATTTCTATATTTTCACAATTGAGATAATTCGTAATACTAGAAATGGGAAACATTGATATTTACATGGAGTTAGTGATTCCCTCCGATACGGAATTAAATTCGAATTTTACATGATTCGATTTTGCCCACCACTACATACTGGTAATGAGGTTAGCATCACGGGTTTTATAAATCATATCACTAATCAGCATAAACGTTCGTTATCTCACCTGTATCTTTGGTTTATTATCGTCGTTGATAACACAGAATCCCCATCGTTTCATGTCAGCTTGAACTTGTGGATCATCATAAGTTCGCCCAATTAAGCGTTTGATTTCTGAAAATAATATAAAAGTTTGAATTAATATTTGTAAAATGTAAAGGACGATATATTTTTCACGATACAGGATATTTTTTTAATCAAAATTTTCGCTGAGCAAGGACGGGACCATCGCCGAAAATGAACCAACTAACGTCCACTTAATAGCAAAGAGCTACCACAAGATGTAGTACCTGCAAACTGCACTCTAAGAGAAAAACATCTCGCGGGCAGAATTGAACCACAATGGTAAAGCAAAATGAGAGATATCTTGGGCATTGGTGAAACCATATTTCACTGTTTTCTCATTTAACCGTCTTACATTTCGCAGGTAGGGTCGGACGAAAAAGAATCACAGTTCGAAACTGATTCAAATATTTTGCGAGTTGGATCGAAGTCCTAAATTCCATGTAAATAACAATGTTTTCTATATCTAGTATTACAAATTGTCTCAATTGTAAAACTTTAGAAGTTTAAAGTTTATAATAAAGTTTATAATAATCATTCAAATCAATTGCGAATCGGTAATAGGAACAAAAACATGCTTAAGGAAGTGCATTTTTTAATTAATTTTAACGAAAAATGCAATCGATTTTGGTCAACTTTGGCCGAAATCGGTTGTATTTCGTCATTAAAATGAAAATACATGATTTTTAAGTCAGTTTGAGCTAATCTTTGTAATTCGTAACTATGTATATTTCCTAATCATTATATAATATTAATAGTAAAAATGGAATATTTATTATTTTAATGAAAACAACGATTCTATCCAATTCGGAAAAATTATTCGAATTTCAGATGATTCGTTTTTGACCAGCCCTACGCACAATGGAATAGAATTTTTCACAAACTCACGGAAAAGAGTATTCTCGAAGTTGTTCGATGTTTCATCCTTAGCAACGCTGCCAATGAGTCGTTCATCTTCAGTAAATGACACGAATGAAGGAGTCAGACGATCACCCTGGTCGTTCTCGATTATTTCGACCTGAGATTATTTTTTTCATTAATAATATTACTTTAAGCAAGGCCAGAAGCGGTGCTTAGAAGGAACCAACTATCGGCCGCGTAAAGCGGGGAGCTACTACAAGATGTAGTACCAGTAACTGCACTCTAAGACGGAAGACATTTGTAACAAAACTGAACTTCAATGGTAAAGTGCAGGATGATGGTATCTGCCTTGGGAAATTATAAAATCATCTACGGAGATATTTTTTTGTCAAAACGCATTCAAGTATGAGTCAGAAAAGGATCGCGCGGTAGATGCACCGCACACGACGATTAAATTCTATTTCTTGTTCGAGTGTCTGGAATATTCATGTCATTTTCTTCGGATGGACGAATATAACTTCACAAACTGTTTCATTATGACCTATTGCCTATTCAATGAATTTTCTTCTGGCGGAAACCACTATATTTGGGTGTCTGAGTAGCAGAGCAGCTATTATTCGGACAGCCATAGCAGAGAAAACTGAACCATGAAAAGCGCGGTAATTTATCTATGCCCTGGGCGATGGTAAACTTATCTACCACTTTCCTGATTCCTTTTAGTTGTCCCAACAACATGCACGAAGTACGTTAGGGTGTAAATTCTTTTTATAATCCTCATTACAGAGCATAAAATAATGATACGAGGATTAGGGCTAGGCAATTCGATTCGGTGATTCAAATCGATTCGAACTACAGATTATTCGAATCAGTTGTGCATTGCTCATAGGAACTAAAGCATGCTAAATGTTTTCATTTTTGAAATGAAAATACATCGCTTTTAAGTAGGTTTATAGCTGGCTATATTTGTAATTCGTAACTGCATATTTCCTCATTATCATAATGGAGATTATGATGGTAATAGTAAAAATGGGATATTTATAAAATCATCGATTCGAACCGATTTGAAAAAAATATTCGCATCTTATTCGAATTCCAATTGATTCGGTTTTGCCCAGCTCTAACCAGAATTCACTGATTATAATTGGAATGATCGTTCTCCCATAAATCACAAATCATTAATGTTTCACATCAAATCGAGGCGAGGTCCTATTGTGGCATATATATTTATAGTCAATTATTTGATGTGCATCACCCTGACCAAGTACTGTTCCAATGGCCACTTATTGTCAAACCGAGTTAAATTATATATGAATATTCCTATTTGACTGTGCCTACCCAAATTATTACACTCTGGGATGAGTGAGGGGCAGGAATTAAGGGGTCGGAAAGGCTGGAATTGGAACCCGGGATCCTCAACGTAATTACCACTACATCATCGCGCACACAATTAACTTAATATTATATTCCGTACCTGGTCATTCCTGTAAACAGCAACACAGGAATTTGACGTACCAAGATCAATACCGATAGCTGGCATTATCCTATGTCTGGAAAGAGAATATTTCTAAATGAAATTCAGTTACAACAAGGCCATATTTAATTAAAGTAACTTAGGTTTGAATGCAAAACTTAAAAAACTTAACTTTAAGCCTCTATTAATATACTTTTTGATATAAAGTGGTCGTCTGTTGGATCCTTTTAGCCTAGGGATGGGCAATTCGATTCGGTGATTCGAATCGATGCGAAGCACAATGTATTCCAATCCTTCCTGAATTGTTGATAGGAACAAATAGTCACTAGATGGACTGGAAGTTTCAATTTAACGTCAAAATGCAATCGATTTGGTCAAGTTCGTTCTGTATAAAAATATGAAATTTGTTGCTTTTAGACACGAGCATGAGTAGATTATACACCATAAACTATAAATTTCTCGATATTCACAATGAAGACAAGTTGTAATAGTAAAAATCGGATATTTTTTTATTTACATCGAGTTCGTGATTTGATTCGATTCGGGAAAATTTTTCGAATCAAATTCGAATTCCAAATGATTCGGTTTTGTTTTTTTAGCCACTATTTCTGGTCTTGCCCAGAGTGAATTTCAATAAAAAAATATTTATAGCAAAAAACTGCCGCATAACACATGTGACCAGTAACATGAATCTAGGGCTGGGCAAAACCGAATCACTTAGAATTCGAATTTAATTCGAATATTTTTTTGAATCGAATCGAATCACTAATTCATTGTAAATAACAAATAATTTTTTCCAATTTTTACTATCATACCTTGTATCCATTGTGAAAATGAAGGGATTTATGATTTTTAGTATATATTCAATTCACGCTAAGACCAACAATTTTCATATTTTAACGACGAAATATTATCGATTATGGTCAAATTTGTCCATAATCTATTGCATTTCGTCGTTAAAATGAAAAAGTTTAGTTGGAAATCTTTCTAAACAAGGCAACAAGTAATACTTTAAAGAAATCTATAAAACACTTGAAAGGCAACTAAAGGGAACCAATGCAGTGGTAGATGGTTTTACCATCGCCCAGGGCAGATAAACCCTCTACATTATGCCATAGTGGTTTAATTCCGTTTGGGAAGATTTCAGTTTAGATTGTATATGCTGTTCCTACATCTTACAGTAGCTCTTTGCTAAGTGCGATGATAAAGTATATTGATTATTATGAGCATATTTATAATCTTCTACCACTTCTGATTTTTAAACTGAATAAGATCTTGAAGACATTTTTTAAAAAAACACTAAATCCCTGAGAAACACTCATAATAGTCAGCTGTATCTCAACGTAATAAAATAATACTTGGCCGATCAACTAGCCTACAGGTTAAACAAAGGAATCAAAGTTATAAGGTCGATAAGGCGGTTTGTTTGCTGCCCAATATTTACTTTTTGTATTGCGCAAACAACATGCTGTATCATAGGGCAAATAACACCAGGAAATTTGTCAAGCATGAGCCACAGATGGACCGCGCTTCGACGGCGCAATCCATCAGTGACTCATTCTTAACAAAAGATAAACAGGTGATATTTTTCAGGCGAGCAAAGTTTCTGCTTTTTTATGTGACGCTAATAAGATTACCGTTTCGCTTTTTACCCAGTGTAGAGTGAAGAAGATCTTGTTTTTTTGGTTTTTTCGAATTATTTGCTATCGCCTGTCCGTGAACCTACCGGAGGGCTTATATCCAACAACCGTTAGGCACGGACCTTTGTAGCGATTGTGTATCTGTTCTATTTTACATCTACCCGCGAAATGCCTTGCTGAAGCGCACACTCGGTGGTGAAACGGTCCAGCATCGAACTATTCATATATATGTGAGATTATGTCAAGTATGAGCCACATATGGACGCACATAAGTGGTGTAATGCATCAGTGGCCCGTAAAATCAACAAGTTTCAGCTTCGAAAAGTAGAACCTTAAACTGCGGAACCATTGCACGTCTTTATATCGTTGTTTGCATGATAAAGGTGATAAGGAATAAGATACCATTAAAATGCGGGCGCGTTGAGGTACATCTTTTGTTTGGTATGTAAGCATGCGTAAGTAAGGCCAACAAACTGTTTACTGTGATCGGTTGTAGAGGAAGTAAATTACACAACCTTGGTAAGGCCTGGGCTTGTTTTAATGTGATTTCTGCGGGTCGTAATTGACGATACAGTCCGTATCAATTTTTACCTTAATCAATCTCTGTTTCAGAGTATCAATATATTACAATTTCCCACGAGAGACCAAAACTCAGCACAAACAGCCATTCGTGCCAATGTGAGAGGTGAACATAGTATTGCCAACCTCCTTCGTATCCGGTATATTCGACGGTTCCAACAACCACCCACGATGTCCAATAAAGAAACAGGATTGCCCGGAAAACAAGAAAGAGGATTTTAGAATTTCCCCACTGAAAATAGATTGAGTAGGTAATTAGGGCTGGGCAAAACCTAATCATTTGGAATTCGAAGGTGATTTGAATATTTTTTTTCGAATTTAATTGCTAACTCTTTGTAAATACCAAATATCCCATTTTTATTATTATAACTTGTCCACTTTGTGCAAATAAAGAAGTTTGTAGTGTAATTTCAATTCACACTTAGAGCAACACTTTTCATATTTTAACGACAAAATATAATCGATTTTGGTCATATTTGACTTTAATCGATTGATTTTTTGTCGTTCAAAATGAGTATCATAGTTCCTTTAACAAGTTTTATTTTTTGTTCAAAATTGACTAAAATCGATTGCATTTTGTCGTTAAAAATATAAACTCTAGTCCATTTTGTAAGTAATTGTTCCGATGAGCGATCCACGCTTGATTCGAATATATTATGCTTCGAATCACCGAATCGAATTGCCCAGCCCTACCTACATGCTGGCGGACCTTCCATTCCAGTAAAGCAACCTTACGAGATTGACATGAATGAAATACTACCAAAATTCCATTTATAAGTTTATTAATATTTATAATGATAGGCTGAGCTCTTATAAAGCGATTAGTCTAAAACCAAACACATATAGAAGTACATATCCACCTTCATTAACGCAACACATCCTCAACTTTTTATAGGAAGAAAATGCTTCATCAACCACGTTTTGCTAGTGTGAGTCACTGATGAACCGCACCGCCCAGGCGCTGTTCATCTGTGGTTAATGCTTGACAAAAGAATACCTTATACTGGAATATGCAATCGAATTTTTGTCATGGCGCGAAGATCAATATAATTCTTCCTTGTATGAAAATATTTTGTCCTTGGTCGTTAAAACGCTAATAAAATTTAAAAGTCGTGCTAATTTTTTTTTTATTGAAATTCGCTCAAGGCAATGACACAGAAGAAGAATCAAACTTGAAAATTCTCAAGGAGCCACTAAAGTGCAATGAGCTACATAAAATGCAGGAGCAGGAACTAAAGAACCCCCATCCCTGATAGATGTCTATTAACGCGAGTTTTAAAGCCTTGTAGATCAACACGATCAGGAAAACAGCAAGAAGGCAAGAAATTCCAAAGTTTTGATATTCTTGGAAAAAAGCTTCTTGCATAAAACTATTTGTGACATTGTGGAACCT
>OZ023141.1:23376705-23387037 GCA_963675895.2 Styela plicata | reverse complement strand
AAATCGATAGCATTTTGTCGTTAAAAGTGAAAATTTTGGTGATTAGCAATTTTTTGTTCTTATGAACGATTCACGATTGATTCGAATAAATAGTGCTTCGAATCGATTCGATTCACCGAATCGAATTGCCAGCCCTAACTACAAGGTATAGTTCCGGCAACTGCACTCTAAGCGGAAAAACATCCCGAATGAAACTGAACCGCCTTTGTGAAGTGCAGTGAATGGTATCTTCCTGGGCGAAGGTGAAACCATCTACCACTTCTTTGTTTCCCGTTCCTATTATTCCAAAGCTCGTACCTGCAGGGCCTATCTTGCGTTTTGTGATTCCACAGAGTCATCCCAGCAATCAGAAAATTTCTGTCAAAACATCTTTTGTCAAGCATGAGTCACTGATGAACCGCGTCGATCAGACACGGTCCATCTGTGGCTCATGCTTGCCAAAATAAAATTCCTGATCGGGATCGGCGTTAAACGAATAAAAAACAGGCAATTTTTACCAACAAGTGTTAGGCTTGTTTGTAATTCGGAAATTATTCGAGGATCGTATATACAAAACTCCCTACAGGCGCCACCGCTCGCACATTCGTGGGTGGGCCTTGTGTGTGCTAAAGCTACCTGTAAGTACCTTGCGATTGCTATATCGGGTCTAGCGCTCGTCTGATGAAACGTCACAAGCATTTAAACAACAACTTACTGAGAGAACCAATGCGCATTCGCAGTTAACACAGACTGAGAAGACACCGAGCCTGGGCAACAGATAAGTCTATCGTATCATCGCCCCGTAAGGTCGCTTGCGTGGTGGACGGTTCTTGGAGTGGCTGTGTTGCGATGGGAAATGAAAAAGAGAATATACTGAAATTATTTAGGATTTAATCTGATTTCGGATATATAATTTTTTGGAAATCCGGATCGCGATGACACTATTTTTTCACTCACAGATCTCTAAACATATTTAATCTAAAATTTTTGTCAGAGAATTGATGATTATTCGCATTATTTTGCATATTTTGATTATGTTGGTATGTGATGGTCACATCCTAACGCCGACTATTTCAACATAATGAAAACAAATACGAAGCTCCATAATGATCTATAGGTTGGTTGATTCTCTCAAGTTGAGCTGAAACAAAATTCTAATCCACGTCATTGGCATCTCTTTGATTACCAGCGTACAATAACGCTAGCCGTGTTAGCTGATGGATAATTGTAAATGGGTTACAGGCGCTGTTTTTAATCTATTGGAAATCTATTTCTGACGACACTTGAGTGTGCAGCGTACAGTAAACCATGTCTATTCGATACTAATGCAAGAAGTGATAATGACCGTTTCCAACCCATCTGAGCTTGACTAGAGACTCTTGGGCTATTGATCACCTCCCTTCGTCGATAAATCACGAGCCATACGCAGATGTTGGCATCCACACTTTATTCTCACGTATTTTAGGTATGTTCGGTTCTATGCCTACATCATGTCTGGGTATATACGCCCCTGCCCCCACATGTTCAACCTGAGAAATTAATACTAACAAATGTATAATAAACACATTCAGCACTATATATGGGCTCTTGACAAAACTATCATTATCTCACCAACTCAATTCATCTTTTTAGCACTTACCAAAAAAAAACTATGTACTGCATCTGCACCTGTTACACTTTCGTTTGAAAGGCACGTGCAATGTATCGTGTATTGGTATGAGGCCTACTGTCGTAGTACTAGAACACGTTGACGCTCAATAAAAATTCGCCAGAGTGACCAATTTAGTTGTGCCAACGCAATGGGCCAAAGAGCTGGCATCGTGCCTAATAGGCGCTGCAATTGAATCCAGTCTGACTGGACAATGACTTAGGCAATACATCTTTTCTTCCTTAACAGTTTCATCTACCTTGCGAATGTATGGTGCAATCGTGTTCTAAAAAGTGTGATTTACCTTATTAATATTTTGACATTGTGAAAATAATATTTTGATCTGTCGAATCGTAAGTTGAACCGCAGGGTTATGACTTTTTAATTTAAGAGACGCGCAAGTACAAGTATTTAGAAAGTGTGGGTCACGATGTAAATGCATTAACTCCAATGTCATTAATTCTGATTAGTTTATTATAATTACAGAACGAGGCCGTATATCCTCTTCAATTGAAATCCATTTTGTAGAGAAGACGTAACAGCTTTTGTTGTAAAGATTTTAGTATTTGGGAAAAAGAAATATATAAGATTTGCCTGGACTTACGTTACGTCGCTGTGCGATCAGTCAACCTGTGCATAAAAACCTTGGTCCCTCAGAAGTCGCATTCAATCTCATCTCGCAAACGATACAAAGACGTCTAATTCAATCTAGTTTTCCGACTAATGCGATGGCACTAGTCCGCCTAAATACAAATGTTCGGCATCGCAAAGGTTGGAGATCTCTGGTGTTTCGTAAATTTCCGGTGATTGATATGAGTTCGACTTATCTATGGTCCATACCACTTCGTACCGCAGTGTGTGTATATAACTTGGGTAGGCTATAGAGCCTGTACAGGGAAATATCATTATATGTGTTTTCGCAGTTAATATGTAAACCCCTTCGGCTCGACTGTTACAGGGCCCATGGACAGGTGGTGATCCACCTTTAATAACTATGTGCGTACAAATACTAAATTTACCATCCGGTGGATTACTCGGACAAAGATTCTGCATTACCCGGTTTTTTAGTTGCACTGGCGCGTATCCGCATCTTTTCAGATACCAGAAAATATTAGCTTTATAGTAAAAAAACACGCAGCAAATCAATTAGTAACGGAGTTTGATTCATTAAATGTAAATAGGTCAATTTTTGACCATCATATTGTGGATATATGTTTGTTAAACCATGGCATTTCTGCCTTGTAAAAGTGATGTGTATTTGGTCGAGCTGCCTTCCGGGGCAGGCAGTGCTTTTTTTTGGGAATGATATATATCGTTTGTACTGTTGATGTAAAAGCTAGTATATACGTCCTCCGTCCTTTTTCTGTGTTATTCCTAGTTCCGTGATTTTACCATGGTGTACTCGAGTTTGTAAGAACACTCACTAAATTAGCGATATGATTTATAAATCCCATCTTACCAGAATTACTTGCATGTGACAGGTGTTGAGTCCATGAATCTCGGTATTTTTAAATCTTTTCTTCAATGATATATCGGATGGGAGCAAAGGGAGAGAGATGGGACGCAGTACGGTGTGAAGTACTGAAATATTCACTAAATCTATTAATTTCTCAGTAAACAAATCACCCTCTTCTACTTTAGTCAACTAAGAGCTGGTCAGAAGCGGTTTCGTTCGACCCAATTCGAGATCTGATACGTCTGGATTCTGGATTCGTTTTTTCGAATCGTATTTAAACATCGCGAATTTTTTTCTTTGAAAATTGTAAGTAACACATATACCGCAGATGTTAACCGCTAGGATTATACAACAGAAGATTCAATACGACTACAATTTTCTCATTGTAGAATGATATGAATCATAATCCTTCCAACTGAGGAATTTTCTTTCTAATTCTCTCTGCTCATCTTTTGCTTTTTTCGTACAACAGACTTAAAACTGTGGCACGAAAATAGACATTCATTTCAGTTGCATTTTCTATCGGATATAAAATAGTAATTTCTATCTAATTTTGATCTAAATTTGGTTTACGATGGCCGACTTTTAAGACTGAATCACGATGCTACTGATGGCACTCGCGATCGCGATTCGAATCATCACGAATCGAACCTGCGTAGCAGCGCATAACTCGAATACTTAAAGAACAGAAGGTCTTGTTATTTTATCATTTAAACTCAAAGAGGACATAAACATCGATATTAACTATCTATGCGTTCTAAAATCTCACAAACTCTACGATTTAAGATCGACGATGCTCCACCCGCTATCGTGCATTTTTGAGGTTCCTCGCTGATCACACAGCATCTATCCCCATTTTTCCCAAGCTGTAAAAAAAAACTCGCTAAAATTACAACCTTATACACGCCAACACTTATATGATAAATAAGTACAGTAAGTTGCTCACGTTGATATGCAGTTATAGAGATTATTTTTCAACAATTCACGACAAACTCCCTTGTTGATGCGAGGAAGTTAAGGAAGCGTATGGGTAGTTTAGGTCGGTTGAATGCGCGCGTACGGGAGGGGAGTTTCTAAACTAACATTATATCTATTGGCACTATGAGAGCTTTTATTTTCTACCTTGCCAACCTATTGAATATTACTATCAAATACAATAGACGATTGTTTAATTGTACAAGTGTTAAACCTGGACCTAACGACCTTATGCCAATCCCACACTCTACAAATCTAGAAGATGCCATTTTCTTTCTAGACATGTTGTCTCGAATAATATCCCACAAAGCATGAAAAAACCGCATGCTGATCTAAATCAGGTATCGTGCCGTAAAATTACCATATATATCCTACCTTACCTGCTAAATCATTTGAGTAGGTACGCGATTGTTTACTGCAAATATTATGAAAATGGCGTCGGATGTCTATATGATCATCGACGACGAGATCTATCTAACGCGTATTTTTGCTGAGAGCTGGTGTCTATTCTCATTAGGTTCCCTTCACGATGTCGATTCTGAAGCACAAGATATTTATTCAGTTTTTTTTAGATATCATTCGTGAATCAGCACTTTAGCGAACCAAAGATCTTACTAACTGGACGAAGAATTCTTCAGCTTTTTATTCGACGCATAATTACAATCGCCCCCAATTTTTGGTCACAGATCTTGACATAAAATCGACGTCTAAATTTTGTGTGTTTTAAAAATGTAAAATTGTTCACGCCCTGTTCAAGCTCTCCACTATATATAAGTATAACTTTCTTGATTTTTCGCAATGAGACACAAATTGTACATTGTCACAGAACGGCGTTATTTGTTTTTTTCCATCGAAAACCGATACTGCACTCAGAGTGGTATCGAACCTGATTCGAAGTCCCGTATTTATTTCACTGCGTTGGTTTTTTGTTGAATTGCAGAGTCCCTGGTGGGTCTAGAACCATCATTGAACGTCGGTTTATCTGTGAATATGCTTGGCATTACTGATCCTGTTCTGCTCCCCCCATTCTGTAAGTTTATTCTCAGTATGAGATATCTTGATCATATAATCAGACATCATAGCAGTGTAGCTATAAGAGCTCACATAATCAAGTCGCTGGACTGACCCAGCACTGGTTATTCTCTGGGTGTAATTGTATAACGCCGCGTATTTATTTTCACGTCATTGAGCATCGCTTGGACTTGGTCCAGTGCAAGTAAAACTGCGATTGTAGCTCCGTCGATCGATGGTTGGTTGGTTTCACCACGGAGTAAGGCTGGCAGGCTATAACACCGGCTACTCAGACACCGAAAAATGGATTTCATTAGATGAGAAAATAATGGACACTTTTTCAATAGATGGTTGAATAATGGGTAAGACACAAAGAATAATGAGTGTCTTCACGCCCTCCTTGTAACAGCTGAAGGCCACTCATAGACGGACATGGTTACAGATTATGGATGAGAAGATATTGATATTTTCCTGTTCGGACTTTGAATCATAAAGTTATAACACTATTGGAGTTGAGTGGTAGGCAAGATGGATAAAAAGAAGCGAGCACGGATTTCGAAACCGAGATCAACAACCTGAGATGCAAACATGTTTTGACCATTAGGCCATCGCGTCCACTTGGCAGATGTATCATTATTATATAGGGGCTCTGGTTAGAAGATTGAAATGTCTCCTATTGTAACCGTGTCATGGGCTTGGAGTGTACTGGCAACAACCCAAACCACAGAAAAAGGTTTATAAAAAATATCATCAATACTGCCCTATGAAATAGCATTCAGTCAAGTGTTCGATGGATTGAAAGCTATTTTTGTCTCAACCGAAGAAAATACCCATAAAAAAAGCGAGATTTCGTTACACTCAAATTACAACGTCTGAGCTTCGAGAAATCCATCAATAATACACAACGCCTCTTAATTAATATACTCAAAGGAGTATATTTCAGGCATTTCTACTTATGGAAAACTATTTCAGTGTTCACTACAATAGAAAAAAAAAGATATTGCAAATAGTCATTTCAGGCCACCCCCCTCCTCGGACGAAAAGATCCCACTTTCTGCGAGATTGGGTTCTTGCGGGGGAACACTGTTCTCTTGTCTTCAGTGTTCCCATAGACACCGGATTCGTCCTGCCAGGTGTTTCTGCCTGTTCTTCTATAATCTGCTGTATCTGTGAATTGGGACTGGTACCTTTTGTATGCTTTTGAGTTGTCTGGGAAATCTGGTGGCCGTTCCTGTGAAAATGCGTACAATATCAGTAGTTATAAATGACTCAATCACTATCATCGTGCGCGATTAGCTCAATCGGTAAAGCGTTTGGAATACGCTTTGAGCTGCACATCTCTGATTGTCATGACGCAGGTTCGAATCCTTTGAGGGATGATGATTTTTGCGAGAGATCTGCTGGACGCCTCGCCCGCGTACAGCTGACGGCCTCCTCCACCAATCATGTCCATGCACAAGAAAGATGAGTAAAGGTTAAGCCAAAAAACCTTCACCCGGATTCGGAACTGGTATCTGCACGAAAGGTCGTGGTTCACCATATGATTCCCTATCCTATGTGCACAAGGTATACTAAATTTGTTGAGTTCATTTATTTCACAGCCATTTCTTGGAGCGGATCATCCTGACCAAGGCCCTGTACCTGTGGCCACTTATAGGCGAACAGGGTTAGAATTCGGTAAAGATACTGACTCTGTTCACATTTTTCCTACCCACACAAGTTGCCTTTACACCCTGAGGATTGTCGTGGTTGAGCATGTATTATCGATCCATCCCTCCGCCAGGACTTGAACCCAAACCGCGAAGTTATGTCATTCAATGTCCCACTAGTTGTCATAAATGTAGTGTCGTTTTCCAGCACCTTTCCTTCATGAGGGTATGATTGAATAAGCATGAGCGCAACAGTAGTGAGTGCACAAAACCACAACTATATAACTAGGGCGTGGGCCGCAGAACCGAATCATTATGGAATTCGATATCTGATTTGAATAATTTTTTCGATGTCGGATCAACGAATCACTGATTAAATTAAAAATTACAATTATCCCATTTTTTACTATTACTATTATTGCCCTCCATGTCATATGATAATCAAAAAGTAATTTATAGTTATGAATTACGTAATTATTAGCATAATCTAGAATTACACGCCAGATGTATTTTCAACTAGCAGACTCAAGTCCAAACAACGAAAATTTTCATTTTTAACGACAAAATACCATTTAATTCTTGGTACACAATTTGCAAACCCGATGCATGCGGATACAGAACTGAACCGATCCATAGTAGAGTGCAGCAAGTAGTGCATCTGCTTTCCCTGAGCAAACGATCATGCACAGATACAAAATCCTGAACGTCTAGTAGCAGCTGCATCATGACATGGATTCGGAGCACATATTTATTCGGAGCAAATGAATCAATAGCTGTAAACCGTCACAGGATAGAAAAAAATCCCTTGCTAAATGAACTAGAATTTTCACTTTCAATGAGAAAATACAATCGATTTTGGTCAAATTTGACCAAAATCGATTAGATTTTGTACGTCGTAAAATATGATAAATTGTTGCCCCTTTGGACTCCTGCGTACGAAGTGTGTTTTATGATTTTCACAATGGGGACCATTGTAATACTAGAAAAAATGAGATTTTGTTTTTTACAAAGGATTAATGATTCGATCAGATTCGAAAAAATTATTCAAATCAGATTCGATATTACAAATGATTGGGTTTTGGCCAGCCCTACTTCCATTGTCTGTATTCGAAGGCCGCTGTGTAACTTTCAGAAACAATAGTGATTAAAACTTTACCTTTTAAGAATTAAACTTTGTTTTACGGGAGCAGGTTCATATGGGTACGGTGGTGTGAAATCTGCTTTGTGGGTTGTTTCCAAATGTCTGGAAAAATGAAGTAAAAATTGTTCACCTCACTGTTGACAATTTTAGGTAAAAGTTACCTAGTTTGCCTAGTATACTTAGTTTACCAAGTTAACTTTCAAAATACTTTTATCTGGTTTTAAGAACAAGATTCTGTCAAATACTTGACAAAATTTATCAAATAAGGTTGGAAATCTCGGGTTCGAGTCCCGGCGAGTCTAGCTTGTTAATTCATGCCCACTACTTCAAACCCAGGGGTCGTATAATTAGCCCTGGGGTAGGCTAATCCTAGGCAGGTAAGAATGTCAAATCTTTCTAGCAATTCTAACCTGTTCCATCTATCCCCAAGGGGTCTGCTAGTATCAGGGCCCTCGGATCAGGCCCGTGACCCACGTCTAAGAAGTGGCTACTAAGAAAAAGTCTCTAATAATGATTTGATTCACATTTCTACTCGAGACAATTTATCATAATCTGGATGATGTCGGCACGGTCTAAAACTGATGCTCCATATCCTCGTGTAGGTGCATCAGCCGAGTTCTATGTGAAGAGAAAGAAAATAAGTAATTTTATTTTATTTTAATTTATTTTTTATATATTAATTCTTTATTTATATCTAATATATACTATATCTGTTGTCCACCGTCCGCATGTTATCTACGATTTTGTCTCGTAGATCATGCCATGAAGTTTCGGATGATCGCGACTTATTTTTTCGAATCGGATCGAATCGCTGATTCCATAAAAATAACAAATATGCAATTTTTACTTTTACAATTTGTCTCCATTGTGAAAATCAAGAAATTTGTAGTGATATATAGAAAATTACAAATTCCACTTTATTTAACAAGTTTTTGTTCCCATTCACCGATTCAGGATCGATTCGAATAAGCTGTCCTCCGAATAGATTCGAATCACCGAATCGAATTGCCCAGCCCTAGTTATATTACAATGTCAATATCGTCCTTGTATATCCAATATAAGAACTGAAGAAACAACAGTTTCTAGTATTTGCGATTATCAGATATTGATGCCAAGACCTAGAGTCGTCAACAAGATCACCGCGCTATCTACTGAATAGAGAAGATGGGCAACGGCGGCTCTAGTGGTTAAGAATCGATGTTGGCATTTCGCGCATGTGTTGGAGATTTACGCTCAAGTTCAATTAGCTGAACACGAGCGAGTTCACTTACTCAACTCGCTGGGTGTAATACCGTGTGGGTAGGCTATTAACCAAAACGTAGGAATAAGATCATTGTTCGTTTCCAGTATAATGTAGTAATGCCATGTCCGCGACTGTAATAGTGGTTGCTGTATCCTAAGTGGGCCGTTGGACAGGTTGATTCCACTCTAAGAAGTAAGATATTGACAAAGCATAGTCCTTCTGGATTTTTAATGTAGAGAGTTCATTATAATATAAGTTCAAATCACAAAGACGTCTCCCCACATTGAAATTATTAAAAGGTTAACCGATAAACCTCTAATTAACTCTGAATCGGAGATGGATGTGATGTGAGGGACTTCTGTATTAGTGTTATATAAGTAATGAGTATCTAAGACGAGTAGAAGTCTCATCTCGAGGCAGCAAGATAAAAATAGAAATCCTAATCCTTATTCTTAGCTCAGCAGGGAAGAGGGTCCAGCTCGAGTTGTCTGCAATGATGTCTCTCTTCATTGCCAAGTTGTGCTCGAAACGCTGTGTCTCTAGCGCTGTCAATAATGTGTCATGAATTTCGCGTATATGATACTTTTTTAGTCAACTATCCACCGATACTTTTTCCTGTCTTCCTTTGTCTCTACGATTTCTGTGATAATCAGGTTTTTCAATGATTATTTGAGCCTCTAAACCGCTTTTCGTAAGTTGGTTCAGGAAAATCCTAGATGAATTTAAATACGTTAGAATCATTTCTAAACATAGAAATCTTGTCAAAACAGGATTTATCAAAAGAATTGATAGATGACGCTGAAGTGTTTGGCCTTGTTTTCAGCTGTCAGGCATTGAAATATCTTAAAAACATTACTCATTTGTCAATAGTTTTTTTTTTTTCGGATCAAAATTTGCTCAGAGCATAGCCACAGAAGACAAATCATACTTAAAAATTCTTCTAAGGGAGCCCCCATCCCTGATAGATGTCTATTAACGCGAGTTTTAAAGCCTTGTAGATCAACACGATCAGGAAAGCAGCAAGAAGACAAGGAATTCCAAGGATTAGAGATTCCTGGAAAAAAACTTCTTGCATAAAACTGTTTGTTAATTGTGGAACCTCCACAGTGAATAGGTACGAATTCGTAGCCAAAGAAGAAGGGTTAATTCACCCAGGGCCCTTGAACAAAGACCAATATAATAATTCTGTAAAATAAACAAAGTGAGGCAACATTGCGGCGGTGTGGTAAA
>OZ023141.1:23318861-23362314 GCA_963675895.2 Styela plicata | reverse complement strand
TACTGGAAATGAATATGCCTCAGAAACTGGGACCAATCAAGTCTTCTTATGTCGATTTTTATACACAAAATTTTAGTCTGATCGTCTGATTGTAGTAAAGTAATTACCTGTCTCAAACTCATGAAATTATCAATCAAACGGATGGTTTAAACTCGCTTCCGTTAATATTTCTTTGGTCGAATTTTATTCCCATCTGATTTTAGTAAGGTCTAAATCTTGAAATAATTATCATTCAAACAGATGGCTTAGCTGATGATTTCATCGTTGGAATTCAATAGGTCCCGAGGTCGAAAACCGCGTCCCTCAATTTTTCTTTGGTCCATTTTTATTCACTTCTGATTTTAGCAATGTCACTAACTGTCAAAATCATGAAAATGTGAATCAAAAATATGGCTCAGTGACTCAATTCATCGCTGGACTTCAAAAGGTCACTATTTCAAAATTCGCGTCCGTCGATATTTCTTTGATCGATCTTAATTCACTTCTGACTTTGGTAGGGTAGATAAGGTTAACAATCAAACGGATGTCTCAGTGAATAAATTTATCGCTGGAAAGCAATATTACTCGAGTTCGAAACTCGCGTACGTCGATGTTTGTTTGGTCGAAATTTTATTCACATCCGATTTGAGTAAGGTCTAAAATACCTGTCAAAAATCATAAAATTTCAGTCAAACAAATTTTGTTTTTGGTCGATTCGCATTCGCTCCTGATTTTAGTATTGTTGCTACCTGTCAAAATCGTAAGTGTTCATCAAACAGAGTGCTCAGTGATTAAATTCGTCGCTCGAAGTCAACATATGTCGACTTTGGAACATCGCGACCATCAATTTCTTCTCTGGTCCATTTTTTCACATATAACTTTAGTAACGTAGATAGCTGTCTAAAACACTAAATTACCAATCAAACAAATAGCACAAGGGTAAATTCATCGGAGTAAGTATAAGGTTAGTAAGGTTTCTATTCACATCTAATATTTGTAAGTCAAGTACCTGGCTAAATAAAAAAATTCTTTATCAAACGAATGTAAATTCATCGCTCGACATCAAAACATCTCCATTTTGAAACTCGCGTCCGTCGATTTATCATTGATCGATTTTTTTTACATATAATTTTCGAGGCTAACCTGTCTTAACACCGAATTATCTACAATACGAATTAATTCATCGCTCTAATTTAAAACTCGATTCTGTCGTCTTCTTTGACCGATTTCTATTCACATCTAATTCTGGTAAGGTAGCTTACCAGTCTGAATCGTTAAATTATCTATCAAGCGAATGGCGCAATGGATTAATTAATCTCTCAAATGTCGAAATGTCACGAGTTCGATACGCGCGTTCGTTAATTTTTCTTCAATCGTTTTTTTCACATTTGCGCCTTTAGTAAGTTAGCCAGCTACCTGTCTGAAACACAAAACTGTCTACTAAACTAAACGGGTGTCGCAGTAGGTAAATTCGTTGATCGAATTTGAGGTGTCTCGAGTTCAAAACTCGTTTCTGTCAATTTTTCTTTGATCGATTTATATTCAAATCTAATATTTGTAAGTTATCTACTTGTCTACATCACCAAATAATCTGTCAAACGAAAAGCGCAGTATGTAAATTTATCGTTAGAATTCAAGATTCCTCGAGTACGAAACTCGCATCCGTCGTTTTTTCTTTGATCAATTGCTATTCGCATCTAATATTGGTAAGTTAGCTACCTGACTAAAGCACCAAACTATCTTCCTAACGGATGTCGCAGTATGTAAATTCATCGCTCGAAATTAAGATATTTCAAGTTCGAAACTCGCGTCCATCGATTCATTTTTCTTTGATTCTTTTTTTCACATATCAGTAAACTGGTTTCTTGTCTGAAGCATCAAATTATCTGTCAAACAGTAGGCGCGGTGGATAGATGCTTCGCTCGAATCCGGAATGTCTCGAGTTTTAGACTCGTTTCTGTCGAGTTTTTTTCGATCGATTTCTAACAATATTTGTAACTTATCTACCTGTCTAAATCCCGAAATAGCGTTCAAACGTACGGTGCAGTGGATAAATTCATCGCTTGACATCGCGCGTCCGTTAATTATTCTTTCATCGATTTTTTCACCTTAAATTTTACTTGATTTACTTTTATATTCACTTGATGGATTTTTTCACATAAGGCTATAGTAAGTTAGCTTCTGTCTAAAGCATCAAATTATCCGTCAACCAGATGGAGAAGTGGATGAATTCATCTCTCGATTCAGATGTCTCGAGTTCGAGTCTCGTTTCTGTCGGTTTTTCTTTGATCGCTTTCTATTCACATCTAATATTTGTAAGTTAGCTACCTGTCTAAAACCGCAGAGTATTGATCAAACAGATGGCGCAGTGGATAAATTCATCGCTAGAATAAAATATATCTCGAGTTCGAAATTCGCGTCAACCACCTTTTCTTTTTTTTCTGAACGATTTTTTTTTCACATATAACCTCAGCAAGGTAGCTGTCTAAATCACAAAGTTATCTAACAAACGCATGGCGCATTGGATAAATTCATATCTCGCATTCTATATCGCTATTTAGCTCGCGGCCTCTACCGATAAGCGTTGAACAGTAGCAGAAAGCTTAGTACAGAGGTTATAGTGAGACCCAGGTCGTATAGCATGGCTTCAGTATCTGCTACAACTTTTGCTCAATCTTTTCTGTTGGTAACAACGCCGACGCGAGTAGCCGAGAAGATTTTATGCAGGCGACCCGGAATACAATTAAATATTCTGGAGGATCAATAAAAGTGACGCTACCAACAGAAACACCTCTCCGAATATCAATTCGCGTCATAGCGGATGAGACGTCGTACACGAAGTCCACCCATACCGTCAACCGTATTGGGTGCTTTAAAGTAGGAAGCGCCGTCAAAAACCTGCATTAGAGGCACTTGAATATACAATGGATATACCTCTTTCTTGATAGATGACTTCGAAAAAGATCGTTTACCGGGTTTCGTAATAATACATGGCTGTCGGTGCAAGACATTTCTTTCAAGAGAACTTTATACCCCAGTGTGTGGACGAAGTTTAAAGGGGCTGAACACATAATTTCGCAGACTGTGAAAACGAATCTGTTTGATGTCCTTCAAAAAAGGTGATTTCCCGATGTTGCAATCTTCGCAAAACACATGGAAATTACAAACCCACAGACGCAAAGAACAAATTATGCTGGAAAGAAGCAGCAAGTCGACACCAAAAATGTCAAAAAAGGTTACTGGAAAGAAACCGAAACAGGTGTTATAGTCTGGCCATATTTATCTTTTTTCCCCTTGTAGTACTTCTTACGGATAATGATGTCAAATATTTATATATACATATATGCACGCCACCATATATATATAAATATTTTTGTAATTTTATATTTAACTTCAAATTAAAATGGGCCGAAAAAAAATCATCTTGGTTAATATCAATGAATTGGACAACAAAAATCACTCTATGGCCATATTTAATAAAAAAGAAGATCCGGATATACTATGCGTACAAGAGGTTCATAAACTAAACAAGGAACAAACAACTAATTGGACAAATAGTCTGGGTTACGAAATCTACTTCAGTACTTTGCTGCACGGCGTCAGATACCATACTCATCATTACCTCGGAACAGCAATCATGGCCAAATTTAAACATACTACGAAAAATTCGATCCCTACAGTACATATAAATAACCGGTGCAATAGCTTGGAAATTGAAACCGGACTGAATGACATCATTAAAATATTCAATGTATACGCTCCAGCAAATGATTTAAAAATGAAGGCGGAATTCTTTCAAAAGTTGACAAATATTATTGATTGTTACTGCAATTCTATTCAAAAATATTTTAGCCGGAGACTTCAATTCAATGCTGTACCCAATCACGACATAAACACAACAAACGTTCAGAAACTTTTTTCATAAATTTCATCCGAAACAATAATATATCGGACACATTTCGGAATATTGCAGTAAACAAATTCATACTAAATATAGCCACTGTGCAACTCAAGGACGCGGAATTGACCGGATATACAACTCATCAAACGTGGACCTGCTCATTTCTGACATCCCTCGGGTCCCAAATACGATCTCCGGCCACGATCTATGTCCGATGGAATTCGTTAAAACGTGAAAAAAACTAAGGTGGGCTAAAGGAACGTAGCGCAATAATTTATCCCTGTACAATGATACTGTTTATATTAAAATTATCCAAAATCCATAGCAACATGCTCTGATGCTCATCGACAAATATGAAAATATCAGAATCGAGAACCAGAATATTGTCATTTTCGTCCATTTTTAAGCATCGAGCATCGAGGCACCGAACATAAGCATCGGGGCAGCGGAAAAGCAATCATTGCAATTTCATCAATCCGCATCGATCAGTGACGTTCACTTAATTCATTCGCATAAACAATGTTTTCGTTGCGGTAAATCAAACCACAAACAACCTTTATGGTTCAATAGTAGCATCATGTATCAAAGAAGACCTTTTTATATACAAGTCTTAGATGATAATGGAAACAATTCATATCACCGGCTAACGCGCAAGACAAATGGACACGAGAATTAAACCTAGAAGCTGATTTCAATTGGACAAGAGTGTATCAAAGTGGATATTACTGTACTATTAAAACCAAATTGAGATCTTTTCATATTAAAATGGTAAATAGGGCTATTGTATTAAATGATAGACTGTTCTATAGTAATATTGTAACAACACAATTGTGCGAATTCTGTAACTCTCACATTGAAAATGTGATCTCTTCTGCATTCTGCATATGTTTTATGAATGGAACTGGAGTGCTAACATGTGGGAACTGCTAAACATATGGATAAATGTTCAAACTGGCACTAATTGTAGATTAACTGTAAGTGACTGTGTTTTAGGATATACTGGAGATTATAGAAATATATTTTGTAACTGTGTATTATTATTTGCAAGATTTTATATATACAAGCGTAAATTAAAAAGTAACAAACCATTGTTTGAATTATTTTTGAAAGAATTGAAAAAACTCATTGAATGTGTAAAAGATACAGCATATAGAAACATTGTAAAAAACGGAACGGAATGAATATATCTTAGACAATTACAATGTTCTATGCTAATTAAAAAAAAACTTCCCTTTACGTGGATTTGATGTACCTTATAATGTATTCAAACGTTAATACGACAATATGGATGTCTCAATGGGGACTAAATGGAATGGATTTAATATACAAAACTATGCATTAATTGAAAATGTTGATTCAACCTGAATGGATGAATAAACTGGTATTCAAATGTTAACTCAACATGGAAATATGCTTGGATATGCTGCATGTGTCTGTCTACACATGGGAATGTAAATGTGCTGATGAAAAAATATGAACTGTGAAAAAATTGTGAGGAAACTCTATGTGGACTATCAATATATCGTAACGGTTTGTTACATTTTTAGCTTAAAAAACAAATCAAATCAAACCACAGCAGTGACAACTGTTTTTATAAAACAGCAACATGTCATCAGTGTCGTCAAAAGGGTCACATACGAAAAAAATGTCCAAATAGAAATCCCAATAATAAATCTTCAAAATCTAAATATGAAATGAGGAAGCTTGGAAAGAAAAAACAAGAAGTTTAAACTGGGTTGATAAAAAGGCCGAAAATGATTCATTTATTGAACTTCCGGTAGCATATGCCACGCGCATTAAGTGCTGCTGAAAAGAATTATTCTCAAATAAAGAAAGAAGGTCTTGCGATAATTCTCGATCTACGGAAATTTCACCATTATCTTTTTGCACGTAAATTTATATTGTACACGGATCATAAACCTCTTACAATGATTTTGGGTCCTAAAACTGGAAGCCCTGTTTTAGCTGTGTCACGATTACGATTGGCTATCAAATTCGCTTCTTATCAATATGATTTTAAGTACAAAACGGGGAAGCAAAATGCTTGTGGTGATAGGCTTTCAAGAAGTCCCAATGATCATAATGTTCGAACTAACCCATGCACTACTGAAGCCAATGCGATAAATTATATTCAGATACAAAAATTACCTATTACTGTCCAGAAAACTGCTCATGCAACCCAAACTGATACAATTTTGTCTCCCGAATTGTGCCTTTTACTGTTAATGGTTGGCGTAAGGAAATTTTTTCTCAAGAATTCCCATTTTTTTATGCCAAACGAAATGAACTGACTGTAGAGCAAAATTGCCTACTGTGGGGTACACGAATTGTGATACCTAGACAATTGCAGCATGACATTTCAAAATTGTTACATAAAAATCACCCAGGTATGGTGAAAATAAAGTCACTTGTAAGAATGCATGAATGGTGGCCGAAAATCGATCTCGCCGTAGAACAAATGGTTCATGATTGTGAAATATGTAAAAAGGCAGAATGAAAACGCTCTGAAATGGTTAATCCGTGATTATGGTCTGCTAGACCATGACAGAGAGTTCACGTAAACTTTGCTGGTCCATTTTTTGGTTATCAATTTGTAATACTGATAGATGCAAAAACAACGTGGCCGGAAGTTTATCGAATGAATTATACACCTCTGCTGCTGTAACCTTGCGAACAATTTTTTCAACATATGGTTTACCTGAAATTCTAGTAAACGATAACGGGCCTCAATTTATTTCTGATGCATTCAAAGACTTTATGAATATGGATGGCATAAAACATATTCGTACTGCACCATATAGACCGAAAATTAATGGTAGCGCAGGAAAGTTTGTTAAAACTTTTAAACATCACATACGAAAATTAAAAGACAATTCCGTGGATAAGAATCACAAAATTGCGTGTATGCCTTTTCCATATCGCACAACACCTCCTAAAGTGACATCTGCCTAAGCAATGTTCGGAAGAGAAATTCGAACTCGTTCAAATTCACTTCATCCATATTTGTCTACCGAAATACAAAGACGCTATCCTGCTGTAAAGCAAGAACACAAGCAATGACAAGCTTGATGTCGGTGATCCAGTAAGGTTCCGAGATTACCGTGGAGGACCACGGGGGTGGTGGTAGCAAAACTTGGTCGTGGTTCACGCATACGCGTGGTTAACGCATATGTGATAGAGAATATGTGAATTTACAAGACTAGATACTGATTTGTCCGAAAACTGAAGAACCAGATCCACTTCTAGTACGGAAGGGCCGTTTAATGTTCCCGAAACACAGAGTGAAATCTAAATACCAAGTGCTGAAAAGTTCGATCAGACAGTTGTTCCAAGTCCGCAGAAACCTGGAATTCCACAGCGTCGATATCCTTTCAGAAATAAAGCTCCACTAAAACGTCTTATTGTAAATGTAACTTGCTGTGCATTCATATTTTTATAGCATAATGATATCAATTTGATTTTTGTGGGACTGCGTAATTTATAATCCACTCAAAATTGTAGGACGAAAGGAAATGTGGTATATTTGCCTCTGGTGTTTGGTATTTACTGCTGCCTAGTGTTTGATATTTACTGCTGTCTAGTGTTTGTGCCACGTCTTATTACCATGGGCTTCTAGGACATACGAGTCTAGAGGCCAGTCTTAAGAGTGAGTCTTGCAGTGTACGTATCTTTGTGTTCATGGCTGGTTTTCAACTTACTTTTTGAGTAGTTCTGCTTAATAAAGTACGAATATTCAACACAATCCATTTCATATTCGATGCAATTCGCTAAACACAAACGGAGTAATATACAGCTCATTCGGGATAAATTATACAAACTCATCAATAAAGGCAGGCTTGAGAATACATCACAAATTCGGAACCTACAACAGCAACTACAAGTTTATACGGATGAAAAAAGAAATCTGGACCTATTAATGGTACAAATCCAAGACTTGGAAGAAGGCGAAATTTCTACAAGAGTATTTTACAATAAAATAAAGCAGCGTGCTCGTGTAACCACAATGCAGCAAATAAAATCCGATACCGGTTCAATCACGTACGAACAAACGAAAATCATGGGAGAAGTGGTTAAATTCTATACAAATCTATGGGGGGTCGAACATGAGATAGATGAGCAATAACAGAAACATTACCTGGACTTAATGAAAACTACTGCAATAACACAGGAAGAAAATAACAATCTGGAGCAATTCATCACAGAAGAGGAAATATATTCGGCCATATCTACCATGCAGAACAACAAGTCACCTGGTCTAGATGGTCTGAGCAAAGAGTTTTATATTACCTTCTGGCATCTGATAAAACCACAGCTGCTTCAACTCGTAGATAATATCTTTTACTCGGCAAACTCCCAAATTCTTCCGCATCTGAAAAAAATAGAGCTAATATTCAAAAACGGAGATCAAATGGGATTCAGAAACTGGCGCCCAATTTCGAACCTCAATGTAGATTACAAGATAGTTGCTAGTAATAGTTGCAGAGTAAATCATCAGTTTCTTTTCAATATTTGAATCGGACTTGCCAACAGAATTTTGAACATGATCAAAATCATGTATACAAAAATCTACAGTTTTATCGTCGTAAAGGGAAAATTGTCATCAGCAATGGGCATATTTGGAGGAAACCGCCAAGGTTGTCCTCTAAGTATGCTTCTTTACACAATAAACTCAGAACCTCTGGCGCGATCTGTTCAACTGAACCCAAGTATCCATGACATCAAATTTGGATCATATGAGCACAAATTGGACCAATATGCGAATATACACTTTTGCAGTAACTGATGAACTTTCAATTAACACCATTTTTCAGGAACTCATTTATCATTTGGCAACCGGACAAGCAATCAATAAAGACAAAACTGAAATTCTATGCATAACAGGGAGTTCATTCAATCTAATTTCAAATTCATCGTACAGACAATACATGAAGGATCAGCTTGAAATTCTCGGCATACATTTAGGACAATCGAACGGACAGGAGACGTGGATAAACTCGGGCATAAAATGACAAAATAAGGCAACTAACTTGGCAAGGAAATTAATAGTTATCAACTCACTTATTATTATGTCAATTATTATTTTCCATGTCCGTGTCACCCCCATTTCAAACCACACAATAGTTGAAATTGAAGTCATCGGGAGAAAAATCGCATATATGCATTGGACACTAGGTGGTGTCAATATGGTCAAACTTTCCTCCAAAATACAGGCATGCCAAGTGGAGAAGATGGAATACCTCGTCACGTAGGACACCCTCCACTCCACATTTTGGCACCACAAGGCGGCCTACTCACTCGGCTCCACTCCAAAATCAAATCTGCCACCAGCAATCACTTCTCATATTGTAAACAACGACGCAACGCCATTTAGTTTGGGGAATGAATCCTTCGACTAGACACCTGGCAATCTTTGCACAAGTTTTACAGAATCGACTGTCTCCTGTTGAGAGGGAGATGCGCACTTGCACAGTGGTCGCTGTAACACGGGGGACTTTTCTCCATGATGAATTTGCTGGTCTGTTTATTAACCATCCTCGTCTAAAGGACTTTCGTCCAGATATTGACGGAGTGTTTCGAGTCAGCCCCATGCAATAATACATTTCATTCTACGACAAAGGTGCAAAGAATGTTAAAGAGGAATTTCTCGCAGAAATTGGCCAAGACATTGAAACTGCTAAAGAATATGTTCAGTTTGAACTACCGATGGGCCATGGAACCGAAGTGAATATACGTGGAATGCCTTGTGGGGCCACTAGGGATATACCTTTTGTACTTGAACGCCTTAACTGCGGGAAAGTGCGACGAAAAATAAACGTCAGAGATAAGAAGTTCGAATTTTATAACGGGAATATGCTCGGATCATTTTTGATAAATCCCATCGTATGTTGAAATTGGTGGGCTCAGCGTCAAAACATATTTGCCAGCTCACTTGTAAGTGAAAAAATACAGCAGAAGCTAAGAAATAGGACATCTTGCAATGTACTGAAATAACCCACCGGTGTGCCGTACTTGCGGAATGGATGGGCACTTAGCGAACCAATGTACAAACGTAGCGAAGAAACCATCCGAAATCTACTGAACAGCCAGCGGTAATCGGCAATAATGTCCAACCGTAACCGGAGGAAAATTTGCGATTTTCGCAAAATAAAGCGACTTGTAACAACAATGGTCAACATAACGTCAAAATGACGTCTCCAACACTGGCAAAGTTGTGGATAGTACTTCGAGTGAATCGCTTCTTACTGTGCTGAAAGATCGTTTTCCGGAAGAAACAAATGTATCCAAACACGGCAGGTGATGAATCGTAGAGAAATTCTGATGAAAACATTAGATCAATAACGAGTTTTTCGGAAAGGAAGACTGTGTCACCCATTCAGTTAGACTTGAGTCAAAGAACTATACGCGAGTCGCAGAAACTTTTCAGAATAAGCGCTCCCTTTCAGAAGCTCTTGATGCTGAAGATGTAAATGGGGAATGTTCTGAAACTTTAAACCGAGTACATCCTCCTGAACAGTTCAACGAAAAATGGCCCATCACACAAAAAGTCGGCAAGCCCGAAAAAGATGACCTAACCTTCGAGAATGAGGCTACTCTCCTCCATCGTTTCCATTCTCTTTGGATAAGTCCCCAGGTATAAACAGTTTCGACCCATCACTACCGCAGCGTGTTTTTGCGCAAAATATTTTGCTTCGGGTTTGATGCATGTGTACTGAAGCTGCAACAAATCACTATTCGTCGCTCTAACGTCATTTCCACTATTGCTTCTGATTATTGATCCCTTTTCCAAGTTAGTTTGTTAGTTGCTCGTCAGATGACAGAGGTTGATTCGGGTAGCTTCATGCCGCCAGTTTTTTTTTAACATGGCGAGTTAAGCCTCCGTGCCGGTATGACAGAAACGGAGACAGGGACAACTGAGCATTTAATTTCCTATAGCTGGTAGGCTAGACTCTTTAGGTCGAGAAATGCCGGAAATTATTGGCAAAATATCATCCGCTCAAGTCCGATTTGTAAACTATTCAACTAACTCACGGCTACCGAGTTGCTGTTAGCAGGTTAGTGTGGGCCACGGGCCTATTGCCGAACACGCCACCGGTACAGTATCGACTAGCCTAGTTTCATTCACGAGTCTGTGTAGATTAGGCCTATCCTTGTTGCTGTTGCTGAGTATTTTAGACAGAAAAAAAAAAGTTTTGGCAAATGTTATCCTGCTAAACTGTAAAGGTCGCACTACACGTTTTCTTAGGTTGCGTTTTTTTCTAGGTTTCTATCTTTGCGTTCTACGCAAGCGCAATGCTCGGCATGCATTCCATACGTTTTCCAGTGAAATAGAACGTTTTGCTATGAAAACGAACGCCTATTTCGTGTTTGGTTTTTTGCATTTGTGCTTTGTACGCATGTGAACACGATTAACGCAAAGCAATGCAGGCGTGTATTGCCTTTTTTATTTTATTACCCGAAACCAAATACAACGCATCGGTAATACCACTTCACGTGTATTGTGGCCTTGAATGTCGGCATAAATACGGTACTTTTTTGGGCCAAATTAACCACCTTTGGCTGTGATATATTTTCATTTTGGATGCTGCATGCCTGGGACTGTAGGATAAGTAGGTTTTAAAAACCCTACTGTTGTTTCAAGTTTGTTTGTGTTTCAGTCAGAGCATGTTTTTGGCAAACAGTAGGCTAGTCTTAAGTACAAATTGCGATTCTAATCTGCTAACATCTCACCGGTACTTAATCGTGTGCAATTGTTACGGGCACCGTACCATATGCGTCGCACGTCAATGGGTCCTATAACGCCAAGTGGGTTTTGTGCGTATAGCCCGTCAAATATGACAAAGTTAGGCCTGCTTGTACTTAATTTTATTTCTCCCGATATCTCCATTGCTTGAGACAAATAAACATGCATACATTAGCCAAGTCATTTACTTTTTTCTGCAAAGGCAGAGACATTTATTCCGATTTCTTCATCCTAGTAACACAGAACAAACACTGCGAAACAAAATAAAAATGAAGAAATCAGGAGTGGGTAAAACTCCGAATAAATTTTATAACGTACGCGATACACCCACCCACACATTCACGCATGCAAATTTAATTAGAATGAAATTAAAAGAAATACTTGACTTGCGATAAATATGAGTCGAGCGTTAACTTATAATCCCGGCAGAATTTGAACAGCCGGGAGTCAAAACAAACAAAATCAGTGCGAAAACTCGCCTAATCAACAAGCCCGGCGGTAACTTCCAATCACGGCTGAGATGAGCGCCAAAACAAACTAAACAAAAACAGCGCGCAAACAAGTTTGTGCTTTCCACAGGTTTTAGTGGCGCAACTTTTGAATTGGGTGATGGCAACGGTACGAAAACAGCGCTTTAACGCAATGCCCTACGCAGCTGTAACGGCATGAAACTGGTGAATGGTGGAACTTGAGAAATTTCCTCTCGAAGCCATTCAGCACTTTCTGATATTTATCAAGACCCATAAATTAACGGTATTGAGTTTTTGGTGGCGAGGTTAGCTGGTTAGGCAGTAAAATACAGAATAACAATTTTGACTGCGTTTAGCAGAGGAGTTGATTATATGGACTGGGGCAAGGAGGATTTCGCTTTTAATTCCGAATCACCGGTATTAATCGATTCAAGAAATCTCATCATTCTCTCATTTTTGTTTCAGTGGCCGATAGACTGCGCAACCCATAAAACGCTGTCAGAAGACTCCCGTGTGCTGCAAACACCACACAATATGGCTCGTTGAGGACGATGCGAATGCACTGGAACGGCAACAGATAAACATTAACACATTGACTGAAACAGACACCGGACGACCCGCTCACCGCCAAGGCGGCTGGGACGGAAAGAGAACGTCGCTCACCAGCAACGTGGTAATATATCGAGAGATAACCTTCAAATTCTCAACCACGATGCGGCGCAATTTAGTCAATAATGTACCAAAACATTGCATAGTGTAACGGTAGCCCAGCTCGGTGGCCCAGTCGGTTGAGCGCGAGGGTTCGATGCTTGACCGTTTTACTACCGAGTGTGCCTTTCATCAAGGCATTTCGCGGGTGCCTAACAGTTGTTGGGTATAAGCTCCCCGGTAGGTTCACGGACAGTCCACAGCAAATAATTCGAAAAACCAAAAAAAAAAAACACGGACAATTAAACTCAATACGGTAGGGAATAGACCAAAAATCCAGTACCGTCAACTTTCCTGGGGCGCTCTAAACTGGTTCATTATGCATTTTGCGAAGTTTTCAAATCGGAAACTTCCGCTTTGTTTTTTTTTTTCAAGTCAATACGCTTCCAAATAAGCACTGCACAATAGTATATATATGAAATCCAACCACTTGTATTCTCTGTCTCCTAGCCCAGCCCTCCGACTGTCCTATACTTCTGTTCTGTATTTTTTTTTAGCGCAATATGTGTTGGAAGTAGTAAATTTATAAAACGGTGAACTTAACTTGTCCCGTAACATGCACTACTTCTTCGTTCGCTGTATAACACCTGTTGGGGCATATTCGAACGCGTCACACCAAACTTTAAAACAGGTTTGGTTCAGCATGCCAGCTTGGTTCTTGTCGAATGATATGCTCTTCATATCATACTTAGAGAATGCATTTTTTTAAACGACGCTATCTATATTCCAAATTTTAATGTTGATTGTGCTTATTATGAAATGTATTAATATTAACTTTATCCGATATTGTTCCATTTTTATAGCCGACAGTACAGTTTATTTCGAAAATCCAAAATTGCACACGGACACACAAAAACACTAACAATTAATACACATCAAACATAAAAACGATCGAAAAGACGGGCAGGCCCGTGTGTATGCCAAACTCTATAACATCTTTATCATTGTAAACCTGACACAGTCTAAAATTACCATCCAAAGATTCTTTATTCATTTATTTTTCCAAATGCTCACAAAAATCAATTTTCGTACAGGTATTCGCACATGAAAAACGTCGTTCAATAATATACAGTGAACATCTACCAGTCACAAATTTAAACCGCCTGCTATAAATGCTTTTACCTTAACTTCATTCAATTAGCGAAGCGAGCAAGAGCAGATCTAATCTAATTTTGCAATAAACAGACTAAAAGGGCTGTTTCATACAGGGAGCGTCACGTCAAAAACGGGCCGATAAGGGTGACCGAGCTATATCACACGGCTTTTTGACGCGCTTACCTTCGCACAGCACTCACGCCGGCATTTTCAAAGCTTCTCATTGTAGAAAAGTGAACATCTACTACTCACAGATAAAAAAAAAAAACACACACACACACACAAGTATGTATTCTTGAAAAAAACCGCTATATCATCATCACTCTCACCATACATCAGTACCAGTGACACATTCAGCGAGACGAGCAAGAACCAAGCCACGTGATAAAAACACAAACCAACCCAGCCTCGACGCAAAAAGAATTCGAAGGCTGGCATTCGGTGCGTTGAAGATCTGCGTTAACGCACCGACGGAGGATAAATTTATACCAAACAAAACCAAACCAAAGAAGTAAAAAAGTTGATTCACTAAGTTACTGGAGAGGCCACAATATCGTGTCTGTATCCACTAAATATGGAGAGTAAAATTCAAAACCGAAGAGGCGTGTGAGAATTTAGAAGCAATAAAATACGAATTTGAAAATAAAGAATTTACAGCATATCCAGAAGAAGTATTCTCAAACATGACAAGAACTTCCTGATCCCAAAATTATTGTCCCAGTTTGGTGAAATTTTGAATGACTCAATGGTGACGACGGGATAGAGAATGGTTCGAGAAAATGCAAAATGACTCTTGAACATGAAATACCTCCGATAATTATAGGCTTCCATCTTATCCGGCTAGTCCTAGAAACCTAAAACAATACATCCAATGGTTCTATATTTGCCATTCAATAGAACACAGCGTAGACAATTGCCCACGGCGAAGAAAGCGTCGATACTGCGGTGGTGAAGGAAAGTCACATCTAGAAAAAGATTGTTTGAGAAAAAGAATGGAAGGAAGCAGAAGGAAATCAAAATGAAGGTTCAAGTAATTACAAATGAAAAACACCTACAGTGGAGAAAGAATCCAAGGAGATACCGACAACATCAAGTGAGGGGACTCCTGTTATTGGACGAAATACAGTGGTAAAAAAAGCTATCGGAGAGAGAGCAGAAGCAGTAGCTGAAATACAAGAAGAATTACAATACCAATATCTACAAAAAAACAAAAGACTACAAATGCCCAAAAATCTATCGAAACTGAAGTGGCCCCTTCAGGGAAAGTTTTTGAACGCAAAAGAAAGGGAGCAATAACTTCAAGTGTGAAATTTAAAGGAGGGAGAATATGTTAAAGGAGAGAGATTTGTAATAGTAGGGGGTGTCTTGCGCAAAATTAATAAAAAATTTGATAAAGTGTTAATTTACACAGGAACAAATGGAATATCACCTTTCCAGTTATTGAAAGACCAAAAGAATTATTGGTATGAGGATTAACCAAGCAAAGGTAAAGGCTGAAACCGTATATGTATGTGGGATTGTGGCAGTCCATGATAGAAGAAGGATGTGATTAGATAATTAGACTTCAATCTTCATACACTGACGAAGAAGTTCATGTGGACTATCCTGCGAGACCCAGAAACCTAAAACAATACATCCGATGGTGCTATATTTGCCATTCAATAGAACACAGCGTAGACAATTGCCCACGGCGAAGAAAGCGTCGATACTGCGGTGGTGAAGGAAAGTCACATCTAGAAAAAGATTGTTTGAAAAAAGAAGGGAAGGAAGCAGAAGGAAATCAAAATGAAGGTTCAAGTAATTACCAATGAAGCATACCTACAGTGGAGAAAGAATCCAAGGAAATACCGACAACATCAAGTGAAGGGACTCCTGTTATTGGACTAAATACAGTGGTAAAAGAAGCTATCAGAGAAAGAGCAGAAGCAGTAGCTGAAATACAAGAAGAATTACAAAACCAAACGAATCTACAAAAAAACACTGAAACAAAAAACAACAAATGCCCAAAAATCTATTGAAACTGAAGTGGCCCCTTCAGGAAAAGTTTTTGAACGCAAAAGAAAGGGAGAAATAAATTCAATTGTGAAATTAAGAGCCAGACCATTGGGAAAAAGTATAGAGGCGATGTTAACTGGATGTTAATGGCAAAACACAGTTTCGCAGTGACTGAAAAATCTGAAGAAAGAAAAATATTATTAATTGGGGATTCGCAAGTCAAAAGATTTTACAACGTCATAGATTGAAAAAAGTCACGATCACGGTTCATGTTAAAGGAGGGAGATTTGTAACAGTAGGGGCTGTCTTGCGCAAAATTAATACAAAATTTGTAAAGTGGTAATTTACACAGCTGGAACAAACATGCCATTTCGAACATTCCAAGACTAGAATGTTTCTCTGAAAATGGACACATTGATCCATACTACAAGGTGGATATGCGCCATTTAAATAATGCTGGGGCTACAAAAGTGCTTGAGGAAATATGTTCATTAGTCAAGCTGAGAGAAAATAAACATAAACGGGGAAAAGCACCATCACACAGCAACTCTAGTACCAAACACCAAAAAATGAAGAATTTGTTGAAGAAAATCCCCCAGATAATATTGAAGTTTACTTATCCGAGCCACTTACTGATATGGGAGATATGGATGTGGCTGAAACACCAAAACCAATTCAAGAATTCAATAATCTGAATAATTTAGAAGATTCTGAGTCAACAATCCCTCAGACAAAAAAGGACGAAGAATCAGATGCCTCTACGTCACAAAGTGCTGGAGAGGTTACCCAGAAAGATTCAGACACTTCTAAGAACTCAAAATCTCAGATTTTGAAAAAAATGTCACAGAATCAAATTAGTGGCTAGTAAAGGTAAGAAAACTCACCTTTTACTTCCTTTTCAGTTTTTTTCCTACTTCTTTTAGTGGGTTCACATTATTGTGGACTAAAGAATGTCGTAGAAATGCACTTTGGAGCACATGTTCAAATCTTTCTTCAGGACTGGCAATTCTATTTTCCAGTAAAACGGATACAGAATTCGAACAAACTGAAATAGATGATAATGGCCGATTTATAATAATATGGCGGAAGTCATTGGAAATAAATTATATATTGGTCAGTTTATATGCGCCTAATAGTAGCGGAGAACGCAATCTATTTTTTGAATTGATAGATGATAAATTGGATAGCATAGTATATAAAATAGGACTTGATACATATAGTATTATCATGGGTGGTGATTTTAATTGTGTGTTTGACAAAAAAGACAAATACCCTCAAAATAACTATAGAGGATGGAAGTACTAGAAAACTGGTACATTTAGTGCAAAAATGGAATGTAGTAGATGCTTGGAGACGGAAATTGTAAATTCCACCCAATATACATGGTCCCAAAGGGATAGAAAATGGTTCTAGAAGATGCAAAATGGCTTTTCAACATGAAATCCCTCCGAAAATTAGGCTTCCATCTTCATACACTGGTGAAGAAGTTAATGTGGATTATCCGACAAGACCCAGAAACCTAAAACAATACATCCACGGCGAAGAAAGTGTCGATATTGCGGTGGTGAAGGAAAGCAACATGGTAAGGAACACTGGCTCATACCATAGTCGATTAGATAGGTGGTACGTGCTTAGTACTGATATAGACAATATATAACAGATACAAATCGTTTTTAATAATATTTCTGACCACTTTCCTGTACTTATGCAAATGAATTCTATAAATAATACGAAGCATGGCCAAGATACTAGAAGTTCAATTCACAGTTCAATGACATGGAATGCTTTTGCCAGGGAATACCGGCCATTCTGAAAAGATGGGATATTGAGATAAAACAATTGGATTTCACGCAATTAGGATATTTTTGGGATTCGTGCAAACGAAAAATTAAAATATGGGCAATACATTGTTCAAAATTAGGATATAGGTATGAATTTGAAAAGGAAGACGAACTTATAAACCAATGCAGTTATGCTTATAAGGAAAGGCTAAGATATGTAGAAGATGAAGACGTAGCAAATTCTGATGCAAAAATTGGGAAAACGACTAAAAGAATATTATTATAATAAAACGAAAAGGGCCATAGTAAGATCGCGGATAAAATGGTTTGAAGAAGGGGAAAAATCTACTAAATGCTTTTTAAATCTAGAAAAGGCAAAGGGAAAATCAGGAAGTTGTTTCGAGAGTTGAAAAAATGAAGATGGCACTTTGGTTTATTTATTGGAGGAAATTCCAATTTCATATTTCCAAAATCTATATAAGAAAACTGACCTAAACGAGACTTTACAAAATGAGTTTATGGATAATGGCATCAATTACGGAGACTCTGGTCCGGATGAAATGTTATAAAAAGGCCACTGGATCCAAAATAAATAAGTCCCAGAGTCAAATTTTTCTAAGTGCCTGGAATATAGGAGAAGAATATGAAGGAATTAAAGTTAGTATAGATTAAATTAAAATTTTGGGTGTTTGGATAGGAAACAAAACAACTTCATTAGATAAAAACTTGAAAAATATTTTGAAAGGAATTCAATCAGTCAAGAATATGTGAAAAGCCCGGAACTTAACTATGATGGGCAGGATTTTGCTCACTGAAACCCTCATGCTTTCAAGAATGTGGTATTCAGTAGAATTTGAAATAATTGCCGGAAGTCTTTATGAAAAAATTGAATTCAATGATTTTTTATTTTACATGGAAAGAAAACCACAATTAATTAAACAAAATGTAATATGTAGAGAAATAGGTCAAGGTGGAAATAAAATGACAGATTTAAAAAGTCAGTAACTAACCATTATGTATATATGTTATGTGTACTTCACAGATAGTATCATCCTTTATATTAAATTATGATTCAGGAAAATGGTACTTTTCATTTATGATAGTATCTTATGATTGTTGAATATTCTGCTGACCTAAAGCTTTGAAGACGACATGCCTAGGATAGAATGAGTGTCCAGTTGAAGGATGTGAATGAAAGTCCCAGAATCTGGAAGAGAATATGGCAGAAGCACTGTCAGTAGCCCTCCAGTTACATGGCAGAACCGCTCACATCCCACTTGCAGCGGCGACACCGACCCTCAAGTTAAAGTTGAATCCTCTTACCATCTCCCCCGAGTGCGAACCCGAACATTGGTAAGCTTTCACCAGGCAATGGAACATGTATGAAGTCGGAATGTCAATCACAGCTACTATGATTCCCACTGCACTGTTTTATTGCTGCGATCGGGATTTACGTTAAGACATCATGCGAGATGTGCGGGAGGATGTAGCTACCATGACAGAAGTGAACCTGCTGAAGGTTATTGTGACGGTACTGGATTTTTGGTATATTCCTTACTGTCTTGAGTTAATGTTACAGTGACACTTCTCTATATTATTCTTAATTGAATTGAGCCATATAGCGGTTGAGGGTTCAGAGGTCACTGCTTGATATATTACCACGTTGCTGGTAAGCGACGTTCTCTTTCCGTCCCGCCGCCTTGGCGGTGGCAGGGTCGTCCGGTGTCAGTTTCAGTCAATGTGTTAATGTTTATCTGTTGCCGTTTCAATACATTTGCATCATCCTCGACGAACCTTATTGTGTGGTTTTTGCAGCACGCAGGAGTCTTCTGAAAGCGTTTTATAGGTTGCGCAGTCTATCGGACTGTGCTGGCGAGCACACTGTTATTTCTTAAAACCGCCCCGCTGCAAAATTGGCGAGCACGCCAGGATGATGCTTAATGATGTAACAATCACAACTTCAAGGGAAAATGTAACCGGTTCTTGGATTACAGTACATACTGGTGGACGGAAAGCAGCATTGTATATAGACTTCGATATTTTACCTTTCTGTAGTACCAGAGAAACTGTTTTGATTGACGTATCATTATTCTTCTTGGCATGTGCGAATTTTTGCTGTTGGTATTGTCGGAAACGAAGTGAATTTATGATTTTTGGGGAGTTTTGGTGTCGAAGAATTGATGTGATCATGCGTGGCGAACTTGAGTTTTACAGGATTCGATTCATTCCTGCTGGTAGCCTGCTTTGCGAAAGACGTGGGTCAACGATGGACCAAGCATGATTGCTACGGATATGTATTTTGAGACGTCTGAGGTATATTCGGGAGGCGTAACTGTGTGCAGTAGATGAACTTTGGCCTGTTTTGAACATTGCGACTGTGTGGCGCAATTCGCTGTTCGAGTTACGGTATGGACAGTTATAGGAGCGGATAAAAGGGAAGTGCTGTGGACGAAGCACTGTGTTGAGTACGCGTGTAAAAATTGCCTATACTGGGGTTTAAAGAGCGACAAGTTTACAGAGCTTGATTACATATATGCGACGTTTTATATTCTGGGAACTGAGCGAAATGAGAGCAATATTTTAAATAGATATAAGAGTGGGAGCTGTATATTTTTTGTGAATGCTGATGTGTCATCAAATGCTGGTTTCTCTTGTATTTTTGTGTATATGCTTTTTACGTATTTTGTTTCTTATTTGTTAACTTTCATATCTTGTCGAAATAGGGTAATTTGGATTTTTGGATAGTAAATTTTATGGAAATTTCCTCTAAGAAAAACGAGGGCATTGTGACGGTACTGGATTTTTGGTATATTCCTTACTGTCTTGAGTTAATGTTACAGTGACACTTCTCTATATTATTCTTAATTGAATTGAGCCATATAGCGGTTGAGGGTTCAGAGGTCACTGCTTGATATATTACCACGTTGCTGGTAAGCGACGTTCTCTTTCCGTCCCGCCGCCTTGGCGGTGGCAGGGTCGTCCGGTGTCAGTTTCAGTCAATGTGTTAATGTTTATCTGTTGCCGTTTCAATACATTTGCATCATCCTCGACGAACCTTATTGTGTGGTTTTTGCAGCACGCAGGAGTCTTCTGAAAGCGTTTTATAGGTTGCGCAGTCTATCGGACTGTGCTGGCGAGCACACTGTTATTTCTTAAAACCGCCCCGCTGCATTATTATGCGACTTGCAGTCAAAGATCGCATTGAACTTGGCAAGATGTCTCAGGCACCGGAACATGAATTCGTACTTTCCTTGCAAACCTCAGAGGTCAAACCGCCCTGTGCAACTACGTCGCCAAATGTACACAACCAGGGTGTGATCATACCTTTGACTTCAGTAACGAAATCATCAGGGACAATTTGATGCGGGGTATCGCTGACCATGAGATTCTGTCAGATTTACTGGGTGATTGCAAGGCAGATAGGACGCTCGGGGAAACAGTCTCTTTTATCGCTCAGAAGAAGCAGGGCAAAAGCACCAAGTATGCCGTAGGAGAGTCAACCGTTGCAGCATCCCATAGTACGAGCGCCTCGAATCCTTTGAAGAAATGGGCGAAATGTTGGGCCTGTGGAGGCAACATTCACGGACCACGTAATGATCGAGACCCTCGATCGAAGATGTGTGACATCAACGTGTGCTAAATATGGCATAAAAGGACACTATACCTCATCTTGCAGCAGGTGCGTCCACTACGATTCATAGGGTCATCGCAATCGATCCTCTGGTGCTTGCCATCTGAATATGAGGAGAAATATCAGAAGACGAAATAGTTCAGGTGTCAGGTCTATGGGCCATGATGGCACAGGAGGCATTTTTGACGTACTCTGTACTGCATCTTGCGAGAGTATTTATGTAGCTAAACCACAACGTCTTGGTCACCGTATCTTTGATGGGTATCTCGTCCATTAATCGATGTGACAATGTCACCCTTGTCAGCTTGAAACCGATTGCCCTGTCAATGAGGGCCGAACAGAATGCCAGAGCACTATTATCCCATCGAAATCAGCTCTGGCCATGGGGTACAGACAAGATGACTTGCTGCCAGTGAAATTATCCATGCATGGAGCAATCAAGGAAGATTTGAAGGTGATTGGTGCCATCATACTGAGCGTGTCACTAAGGGATGCAAGCAGACAGACACGATCAACTAAGATATTTTGTTATGTCTCCAACATCATGGACTCCAACCCGGCAGAAGCACTCGTGGACCTGGGAGCAATCCCACCTTACTTTCCCACTGTGCCTGCCAACGACCCAGCTTTCACAGGAATCGCATCGACAAGTTGCACCTTAGATAAAGACAGTTCCGTATGCTCGTGCCCCAGACGTGCCGATGTACCACCAGCAATCCCTACTACATTACCTCCCGGACTCAAAGCCATAAGTAGGAACGTTGAAGCTATTCGAGAATGGCTGATTGACTATTACGGAGCAACAGCATTCAATGTTCGTGAGCACCAGCCTTTACCACTCATGAAATATGAGCCTCTGCACATACATGTCGACCCAACAGTGAAACCTGTGGCAGTTCATACACCTGTTTGGTGCCAATTCATTGGCGTGACAAGGTTTATGAAGACCTTGAAGGGGATGTGAGAATTGGGGTCTTGGAGAAGGTCAGTACAAACACCCCCACTACATGGTGTTCTCGAATGGTTGTGACAGGCAAAGCTGATGGGTCGCCACGCCACACCTTCGACCTGCAGCCGCAGAATCGTGCCTCAGTCCGGCAGACATATCATGTACCCCCACTTTTCCACCTCGCTGACAGGATAACACAAGAGACCCTTAAGGCGGTAACTGATGCATGGAATGGATGGATATCACTCTGTCCCCATACGAGAAGAGGATCATCACGCTACCACTTCCATTACACCGCGGGGTCGTTACAGATATCGAGTCGCGCCTCAGGGATTCTTGCCCAGCGGTGATGCATATAATCAAAGGTTTGATGCAATTATATCGGACTTTCCGGATAAGATCAAGTGTGTGGATGACACATATATGTGGGCTCACTCGATTGAAGAGGCCTTTTTCCAGACACGCAGATGGCTGGACCTGTGCGCCCGTAATGGTATCACCCTTAATCTGAAAAAATTACAGTTCTCACAGGAGAATGTAAATTTTGCCGGGATAACGATTACAACTACAAACAGCAGACCCAGTGCAAAGTTCCTGGACGCCATCCGCAACTTTCCGACACCGAAAGATATCACAGGTGCACGAGCATGGTTCCGACTGGTGAATCAGGTTTCCTACGCATTTGCAATGGCTAAGCAAATGAGGCCGTTTCGGAACCTGCTGAAGCCCTCCGTAAAATTCCAATGAACTGATGATCTCGATGGCATCTTCCAACACTCGAAAGAGATTATTATCAAAGAAATGATGGAGGGAGTTCGCCTGTTTGACCCACACCGTCCCACATGTCTTGCCATTGACTGGTCTGTGGACGGTATTGGATTTTTTATGATGCAGAAATATGGCAGGTGTGTCAATTGAACACCAGTTTGTTGCCGCGATGGATGGAAACACCCGGTGTAGATATACCCCTATTGAAGGGGAGGCTCTGGCGGTTGCTTATGCTCTTAACCAAACTCGATACTATGTTTTAGGGTGCACCAATCTTCTGGTGGCTACAGACCACAAACCCCTTATTCAGGTATTGAACGACAGGTTACTGACAGACATTACCAACAGGCGACAGCTTAATTTGAAGAAAAAGATGTTCCCCCGCAGCTTCACAATTGTTCATATTCCTGGTAAAAAGAACTTAAGACCCGATGCTGCTTCAAGAAACCCGGTGGGTTCAGGTAATCGACCCCCCGGAATGTGAGAATCTGATGCTGACCCGTGCTTTGAGACATGCAGCCTTGGCTAGCCTCGACCAGCAAGCGGATGATGACATCACATGGGACATGGTTAGGGAGGAAATTGCTTCAGACAGGACATCAATGATGTTGATGGATCGCATTCAAGATGGATTTCCTCAGGATTGTAGGACGCTTCCTGTTGAGATTCGTCCATATCACAGACTTTCCGCCCACGTCAGTGTAGTTGATGATGTCATTTTGATGGGCCACAGAATCGTTGTGCCTCATTCACTTTTTAAGTCGATGCTGGATGCCCCTCATGCGGCTCATCAGGGCGTCAGTGCAATGAGAGCCGGAGCTGTAGACTCGGTATATTGGCCACATATAGCCATTGACATTGCTAGGAAGAGAGACACATGCACACATTGTCACCGTATGGCGAAGTCCAATGCGATGCAGCCTCCTGCCGAGATCACCCCACCAGATTATCCATTCCAGAAGATTTGTAGTGACTACTTCACATATAACGGGAAGGATTATGCTGTTATTGTTGATCGATATTCAAATTGGCCATTAGTGTTTGGATCTGAATCTGGTGCTCATGGACTTGTAAAACGACTGAGAGAGGCTTTTGTTACATTTGGGATGCCGAAAGAATTGACATCAGATGGAGGCCCACAGTTTATCTCTGGTCACACACTGGAATTCTTGAAAGCATGGGGTGTAAGACATAGAATCACCTCTGTGGCAAATCCACACGCGAACTGTAAAGCTGAATTGGCAGTCAAGACAGTGAAGAGGCTGCTTGTGAACAATTTGTCTCCGTCTGGCTCGCTAGACGTTGACAAATTTCAGCGAGCAATGTTAATATATCGGAATTCAATTCACCCAAAAACGAGGGCATCTCCGGCACTGATTGCGTTTGGCCGTCCCATACGAGATGCAATTCCAATCCCGATGGGAAGGTACTCTCCTCATGGGACGTGGGAAGAATTGATGTGTCATCGAGAAAAGGCTCTAGCACGACGACATTGCAGAGAGCATGAACGTTGGAGTGCTCACACTCACAGGTTACCGCCTTTGCAAGTTGGTAACCTTGTCTAGCTTCAGAACCTAGTCGGTAACTCCCCAAAGAAGTGGTAGCGCACTCGTCAATACCACCAGTATGTAATCAAGGTGGATGGATCTGGCCGTGTCACTATTCGCAATCACGAACACTTGAAAAAATTCATTCCCTTTCGTAAGTCACCTACAGGTGATGGATCTGGCCGTGTCACTATTCGCAATCACGAACACTTGAAAAAATTCATTCCCTTTCGTAAGTCACCTACAGGTGGCGTATCAGTCGATCTTTTCCTGGGGGCTAAAAGGGAAATTCAGGCACCTGCTACTGATCGGTTGCTGCTCACTAACCTGCGCCGTTCTCCGTGCATTTATCTACCTTCACTACCTTCGAATGATTCTCCTCTCTTGCCAGAGATACCGTCCTCTACATCCCCCAAGAAGAATGTGGATCCGATGGATGTACTCCAGTCACCTGATCTTGATCTCACACCTACGACTGATGCAGAAAAATTCGGAAACCCAACTTCTAAAATACCTCGGGCCGTGGCTCGTTTGCAGCCGTTTAACAAGCCTGGGCACAATGAGACAAATGCGCCCGTCAGACGTAGACCAGTTGTTAACTCTTGGACCTTTTATGCCTATCCACAATGGGTAATTTGACTTGCTTCAGTTTCAATCATACCCGATGAAACTTATCCTTGGGGGTAGGGAGATAACTGACCATTATGTATATATGTTATGTGTACTTTACAGATACTATCACCCCTTTCCAGACCCCTCACATTATGGACATTTCAACTTGGGGGCTGGGGGCCTAGTATACAATTTCGTTTAATTATTATGTTTAATGTAGCATTTCTTTCACGGTGTTCCAGTATTGTTGTGTAGGGTGTGTAACGTTGATATGTCATGATTGTATGCTTCTAGGGTATTGGAAAATGATTTCATCCTTTATATTAAATTATAATTCAGGAAAATGGTACTTATCATTTAGTCAGATTAAAGCAATACAAGTACTTTCATGGATCATGAAAGTACTGCATGGCGAGCAAAAAACTTGGGGTAGTAGGGCTAGATTTTATATTAATAACTATTGTTCTTTTATTTCAAACGATGATATGGAATGTCTTTATTTAAATGTATACAATGTAAGAAACTCTTGACATACCAAAGCTTTATACAAGCATAGTGGATACTTTCAAAGAATTTTGAGTTTCAGCGAAAACCTCAATCACTTTAGATGAAATCAAAATAGAAAGCATATGGTTTAAACCAGCATTATCACTGGAAACCAAATTAACAAATCTTGAAATTCATTGGATTCAGGAAAAGTTTTAAAAATTGGACAATTAATAGATGTGAATGAGGTGGTAGAAAAAATATAATGTCCAGTAAAAATTTCGTATGGTAGATATTTAATTTGAAAGAATAAATGTATTATTGTGTATTATTGTATGTATTATTGAAATTAGAAATATAAGGAGACACCTTCCAATTAGTTGGAAAGAGATTCTTACTCAAAATCAAATAACACGCCATTTAAGAAGGGCAATTGATCGATACATGATTTCTGATGAATTGGACACCAAAATTATTTGTAAACGCAGGAGGTCTAATCAGAATAATGAACAAGTAACAATTCATAATAATTATGTGGCAAACCAAGCGCATTTCCTACAACCAATTCGGTGGAAAAATATTTGGGAACCAAAAATTAGCAATAAATGTAAAGAACATTGTTTGAAAATTATCCATAATGGACTACCGACAGCAGACAAAAGAAATACTGGTTTTAGACTTGCTTACATCTTTTTGTAAATTGTGAATGGGCTAAAGATTTAAGGAATTGGCTTTACATGAGTTCTTTTGGTCCCGAGCAGATTATAGCCAATAGTGTTGACAATAAAGCAATACTATTGACTGTAGCATGTGGAAAAACTGTAATATGGCAATATCGTAATTCAATGAAATATGATGACATACCCAGAATGAAAAGCAGTATGAGAGCACTGTTTAGGTGTAACCTATTGGGTTGCCTGCGACCTATGACCAGTTTAACAAGAGAAGAAATGCTGTGTTATGAACACATAACTTGATGTCTTGGAACGATTCAATTATGTGCTAATTTAGAGGCAACACTAAACGGTGGGAAGCGGGTGTGCAATCAACTAGGTACTATTTCGCACTACGACCCGGAGTTACACGGTGTAGCTGAAATCGCGTTCTATTTTTTGGACTGTGCGAGATGGTCTTCAATCCATGCGCCTATAAACCCTCTCAAATCTACTGTTGCCTGTAAACGTAGCACACTCAAATATTCAATGAACATACAGTTGGGTTGAAGGAAGCTTTATTCTGTTCACAGTCCACAAGCTGTAGATGATACAGTTGACATCGAGTCACAAAATGCAGGCTTAATTACAACTAGTACAATTGACCTTGTGTACGGATTTAAAGTACGATAAATTAACTTTGTTTGACCACGGACTAGAAAACAGCCATAACAAATGCTAAATAATAAAAATACGATCATTAACAACGATCACACGGGACAAATTAACACTCAATTAGTACGACCCTTACTGGAATCGCGCCTCAAAGGTTCGCACCATGTACGGCCAATAAATCCCTTAATATATCCATGTATCAATCCCTGATTCTAAATATTAGTCAAGCTCAAACAGTTGTATATAGAACTACCTAATATGTCTGACAAACCACTCGATGGAAAGATGCAATATTGCGGGCAGGTTTCAACGTGCCCGTGACTGTACAACAAAAACACGGGAGTCATTCAAGAAGCGTCCTATGACGTCACACACAAGATAAGGAAGACGTGAATTCTCATCCGGATTAAACTGTGTTGCAATAGTAGCAATTGTGATAAACTAAGAGTGAAAACACGGAGGTCAAATCAAACTAATATTGTTGACTAATACCAAGGTAGCAAACATTCCAAACAGCGGAAAATTGCACTCTAAAGGGAGGGAAGGTAGGGGAAGCAGGAAACAACCAAAACTAGGCGGGAGGGCGGGAAAACAATTAAAATTGGGAAGGAAGTTTAGTGCTAAAGTGCGGGAAAGACACGAAGTGGCGGGAAGTGCGAGACTTTTTGTATTCATCAACGTATAAGCGGGAAAAATATGCCCACTAATCGGCGGGAAGTACAGAATATGTGCACAAAGTGGCGGGATAAACGAGAGCTTTTGTATATCAACACACAGGTAGAACATATATACATATATGCGTTTTGTGTACTATTAGCAGGATGCTACTCATTAGACCCGTAAACTATCAAGTGTTTCATATAGTCCTGACGTATTTCCTGCGTTTCGTAAGAGGCGGCGGAAAGGAAGAAACTAAGTGATAAATGGTTCTACCCTCGCCCACGGCAGATGCCACTCACTGCACTTCATCATGGTGGTTCAGTTCTGTTTGGAATGTTTTTTATATAGAGTGCAGTTGCTGGTACTACATCTGTAAGATCCAAACCACCCACTGACGTTTTATCTAATGGTGGCCTGAATTCTTAGCTGAAATAAGCGATCCGCGCCTACTTCCTGGTGCTCTATTCTTCTGAATTCAATATGAGCACACAATACGGACACACCTCACAAAACCAGTGGTTTAACAAACTTTATATTGAAAACAACAGAACACTGGTATATGCCAGAAAATGCCTTATAACTTGCAGCAAGAGTTTAAATAAACAGCAATCCTGAGAAAATACAATTGCAGCAAATTCTTCGAGTACGAGCATCAAAGTTGCGCCCACACAAATTATGTTATGGGGAACGCAAGGATAAATTGTGACAACCTTTGATGCGGCGTATGAATATTGGTATGCCTGGACGCAAATTACACTCTCGGTTCTTCACGCCCACTCTGCGTGCTCGCGTGCGATTTTGAATTAATTGTGAGAGCACTCTATAGGTTTAATTGTCTGAAAAAGAAACAATCGTATAACGTGCTCACACGGCCTTACCGGCCGGAGCGTCAGCCAAGGGCCGAGCATGACAACCACAAAACCGCGACAAACGGTCAAGTGCCAAACAAGCCTAGACCATGCCCGACTCTGTGGTAATATCCTAGTGAAAGGAGAATCAAGTCTAATCCATAAATAGGTCAAATACAGCTATATATGACATAACCCGCGCGGTCAAAGCAAGAGTAGTCAATAATACAACTAACAGCACTTGTTTCGCCAAGCGTCATCATGGATCGTGCGCTATAAACAAAAGTGAAAAAGTCACTAGCATTTTGCTACTGTTTAAAAGGATACATTAGACCAAAAATTAAGCAACTACGTAACCTGGACAGTTAGGGACATGTTTTAGATTCATATTACAAATACAAGTCACCTAAACCAAATTCAACCATTTCCCTAACATCGAATAACCAACATACAACAGCACACCCCAAAAGACCACCTACACTTTAACGCTACCGACTTGAGTCAAACACAGAAGTGTAGCAATAGGTCGAAAATTTAACTTGACGAATTCTCTCGTCTCGTGGCACGTTTTACCAATACGATCACCACGCAAACAAACCAATTTAGAAATGCGCAACACCAATAATGAACAGAGCATTTCGAATAATTGAGTTGAAGATTTTCGTCGGAGGGCGATTAAATTGTAAACATGATTTCAGCTCTTTGATATTAAGTGGCCATTAGTTGTTTCCTTTAAGGCTCTGCTTCTGACCTTGCTCAGAGTGAATATCAATAAAAAATAAAATAAAAGATACAGCCTATCGCGGCTTTCCCAAAGAAGCCACACAAACGCGGAGAGATGTCAAAATCAAATTTAACTACGTTGTTCTGACTCCTTTACAGGATTTGATGTATCTGATTGCAACAGAATCCAAATTAGATTTCGAAATAATACTGACCGTTTTCGTCGTCTGCGCTGTGAAAAAATCTGTCAAAATAATATTCGTAATCGGCGCCCTGATTCACTATTTCAAAGTACTGCAATGTATTTTTCTCTTAACCTTCTGTTCAGAGATTTTTTATATTTTCAAGTTCTTCCCTAGTTGTATGCTTTTGTTCGCAATTTCGGCCGTGGAAGGGAAATAAAAACGTTATGGTAAATAAAAATGTTCACATACAGAAATATTTCCTAAATGCCCCACCTGTCGATTTATTCAAATCTGACGTCCTAGTACCCCAACTACTAGGATATTTCAACGATTTGAGTGCTTTCAACTGCCACACGACAGGGCTCGGATTACTTGGTAAAGAATGCACATTTTGAATGAGATAACTCATCAACGCGTGAAAACGTTCCATCATGGTGTTGAGGATATCCTAACATGGCATGACTACTATTGGACGTATTGCCTATTGGATTGTCTAAATCTGTCGCCCCGACCGTCACTTCTTTGTAAACTCGACAAACATCACATCTGTCCATTCAGCCGAGATAGGAAAATCGATAAGATAAGCAGCGTTCATAATACTTAAAATCACGGTGTTATCACGGTGCCCGAACATACCAACTATAATCGCGGATCCAGAAAAAAATTTAGGAACATTTTTTTCAACATGCAAACACATTCTTTCAAATTTACACAAAGATTAGGGTGCCGGAGGCGAACGAAACAAAAATACATGTTTTAAAAGTGAAATAAACATTAACAGACAGGGAAATGTATCTGCGCGCCGGAAGCCCGCTGAAAATTTTGTAAAAATTGTATAAAAATTCTCACTTTAAAGGCTAAAAAATGCTACGGAATATACAAAATTAATCAGGGAAAAATATTGCGCAACGCAGCCGAGCAAAAATTTTATAAAATTTCAATTGAAAACTCTCTCCCCCTTACCAACTATGCAAAAAAGCTAACCAGTAACCACCGCTATTACGTTTTGTTCGTACACTGACACGCAGAAGTATATTATCAGAGCAGAAACATCAGAATATAAGGATATATTTAGGCCGTTTTGAGTCGAATGTCAGCTGATGGTCATCTTAAATGGAAGATATATTTTGTAAAAAAAAACAAGTCACAATATAGACAACGAGGCATGTCAAGGAATACGTCTGTCTGGTATGGAAAAATAAATAGCATTGTTCAGTAATGTGAAGAGAACGTAAATTGCACCAGAAATGCCAGATGCACAATGATAATGTTCTTATAACCATGCCTTCGAATGAGACCGTACGAAACCCATGTGTGGTGCACAACGAACATTCTTTTGTCGAGAGAGAATTTCTTTTGACGACACAATGCTGCTAATATGCTAAATATTGCCTCATGCCAGATTTTTTCGCAAAAACTGTGCTCATCCTACCACCGTTCATTACCACCAGTCTACCATTCTCATATTATTCGCAATGTGAACAGTGATATTGGGGTGACATATGCTTAATTACGCGCATGTTTTTCTGTCCTGGATTTTAAACCAGATATCATAAAACTGCATCACTTTGATGTAAGATGTTGATGACGTTTCTTGCTGTGGCCAGATCTTACAAATAAAGCTGATTTGGACATTGGCAGTTGGTACGGTACGAAACTGCTGCCCAGCGAATCGTACCTGTTTTCGTACTGGTACGAAATTTGATACGATAAATGAAAAATATTAATCGAACTTCATTTCATACTGGTACGAAGTTCGGTACAATGTACGAAAAAATAATATCGTACGGTACGGTACGAAAAATTTTCGAAAGGTACAGTACGAAGTTCGGTACGAAATTATTTTGCTAGTTCGAAGTACGATAAAAATTTCGTACCGTACCGTACTGCCACCCTTGTTGATATATGCAGAAACTCTCGCACTTCCCGCCACTTTGTGTCCTTCCCACCCTTTAGTACTGCACTTTCTTCCCAGTTTTTTTTTTATTTTCCCGCCTTCCCGCCTTTTAGTTTCGGCAATTTCCCGCTTTCCCTAACTACCCGCTGTTTAGTGCGTACTTTCCCGCTTTCCCGTCGTTTAGAGTTGGCCCTAATTTAGAAAATATTCAAACCAATTTTTTTCCAACACATCAATTGCTTCGGGCCACAGGTGAATCATGCCAATCATGGCACGGACATATAGGTGGTTCACGTATAGCTGTTGAACTACAAAGATTGAATTATTTTATTTTAAATTATATGGATCAGGAATGGAATGGAATACGGCAAATCGCCATAACTGGTCTGATAGAATCAGTTATTTTTTTTTGTTTCTTTTTTTCCCTTTTTTTATATACTTACCTGTAAAATGAAAAAATATTTAATATGATTCACTACGACAAAATGGAATAAATTTGGATGCTGATGTGATGCTCGAAAACTGATGTTGGATGGTGAAATACTTGTATACATGGTGATATTGAACAAATATATATGATTTGATATGTTTCACACTCTTTGGAGTGTTTTTATAAAAAAAAAAAAAAAAAAAAAAAAATCAGTTATTCATCTAATTAGTAAAATCTTGTTTTTCCACATTTAGAATAAAATAATACGGTAATTTAATCATTGTAAAACTGGGTACTTGAACACAACGATAATGGTAATACATTCGTGTTTAATAATATTGTGCTTCTAAATTTTATTCTGTTTATTATTTGGCTTGTGGTTGGATTAATCAATTTCAATTTGGACATAAACATTTGGCATCACCAAAATCATAAAACAAAAATCCGGATTGTCATTGGATTTTATTTGTCACAAAAAAAGTCAAGTAGGGGTTACTCCAATTCAGAATTACCGAAACGACCGAAGAGGACAAAAATATACGGTAACGGCCCTGTAGTTATGCTTAGTGCTGGTCGGTCTAATACCGATCTGAAATTGAAGTTTTAAGGCAAGAAAGTTTTAAGGCATGAGCTTGCGAGAGGAGAGGATAGAATTCATTTTTATCCTGCGGGAGAGGAAAGCCGAGAATATGAGAAGAATCGTATGATCAATCAATCCGAGAACCATATGGCGAACCACGACCTCTCGTGCAGATAAGTTCAGAGTTACCAGTTCCGAATCAGGGCGAAGGTGAGTGAGATAAAAACGAAATCCCATAGGCTAGTTACCGTACCTTTTATTTGGCGCAAAAATATTCAGGCTTCAAATTTTGACCCTGGAGAGGAAAGGTTGGTGGGATCTTTTTGAAGCTCTGTTTTCAGAATATTTATCAATAGTCAAGTATAATTACTAAGTTACCTAATTATAGCAGATAGTAACCGCAAAGGCAGAGGGTCAGAGGTGGACATGTTGAAGATATTTTCATTTCAGAAAAGTCAGGCATGCAAAGCACTAATACTAAGTTTGAATATTTTAATCAGAGTCACCCACTTATCATATTCCTGAATGTCATCGGGATTAAAACTGTCACGAAAATTTCATGCCAACCAACCAAGGGCCTGCTGCGTACATATACTGTATACCAGATGCAGAATGTGTCTCCCGAGTTATGATTCAGGATAAATCGCTTCGACATGAGAAATTTTTATGATAATCTGAAATATGCTATTAAACTTCATGAGCAGATGAGCCCCAAGAAAGGCCTGCTCAGTGCTTGTGAAAAATTGATGAATGCAGAAAAGTGGCTGAAGTCAAGAGAAGTGTGATCTCTGAACTAACGAATTTTGGGTGCGATAAACGAGTGAGTGCGAATTGTAATTCATTAAAAACTGGAATAATCAATTTCTGAAAACATTCTGTATTTCCTGTTTTGTGTTCCTTCTTTGTGTACTTTTCAATGTTTATCAGGGTGGGTGGTCTTGAAAATATTTATCGAACTTTTTTCTGAATATTAGCCTATTTAGCAATATGGATGTAGATATAACAGAAAAGACTGTTTTGAGGCCTGTTGCCAAAGATGTGTACGTTGACCTAACGCCTTATCGTGACCAACATTTCAAAGGAAGTCGTGAGCAGCAGGAAAAGCTACTGCTAGCCACATGCACGCTTTATGTAGGAAACTTGTCATATTATACAACGGAAGAACAAATTTATGAACTGTTTGGAAAATGTGGAGATATAAAACGCGTTGTTATGGGCTTGGATAAATACAAGAAAACACCTTGTGGATTTTGTTTCGTCGAGTAAGATTGCTGGTCAACGTTTTTATTTATATATTCTTTGTATTATTTTTTTGTTCATTTTACTGTGGATGGCCACTGGTATGGATCAAAATCATTTCCGGCAAGATTCGAATTCGATAGAATTTTTTTTACTAATAGAATTTATTCTGAACAAGGTTGGAATCCGAAGGACCCGCTTAGATACAATTAACATGCAAAGTGGAAAAATATAAATCCATTTCTAAGGATTTCTCTAGGGATGAGGTTTTATTTTGTCCTTTGTGGGAGGAAAGCCTGAAATACGGACAGATTAATGATATGGCGAACAACAATTTCTCTTGCGGACACCAGTTTCGAATCATAGGTCAAGGTTTTGCATTCACATTTTTCATTTGCATGAACCTGGTTGATCCGAACCACCGGGCGTCGGTGGGGCATCCAGCAGACCTCTTGCATATAATCATCATCCCTGATGGGATTCGAACCTACAGCAGGGCAATCAAAGATAGCTCAAAGCATATTCCCAGCACTTTACCAGTTGAGCACTGTGACTGTCTTAAACTGTTATACAGGACTTAAACCCTTATAGTCTGCAGTGTGTTCTATTAAATTTTCCAACTAAAACCTGACGTTTATAGTGAACTGTATTATATATATTCTTTCTGTTAATAAAGTAAACAAGGGTTTTGGTAATCATATTATGTGTTAATTCTAGCGTGAAATTTCCTCAGCTCCTTTATTCAAGAGCATGTAGCTAATAAATTTAAAAAACAAACGAGGCCTATACCATAAATTTTCTCCCAAATGAGAAAAAAATGAAAAATAATACATTATTTATAAATGTGTTACAATTGATGTTATTCAGATACTACACCCGAGAACATGCAGCTGACGCCATCAGATATATAAATGGAACAAGGCTTGATGACAGAGTTGTGCGTACAGATTGGGATGCAGGGTTCAAGGAAGGAAGACAATTCGGGAGAGGAAAATCGGGAGGACAGGTATTGTCAGGTTGAGTAGGATAGCATATCATTTTTATCCTGCGGGAGAGGAAAGCCGAAAATACAGCTTAACCATATGGCGAACAGGGACCTCTCGTGCACATACCAGTTATAATCGTGGTGGAGGTTTTGGATTTTAGTATTACTCATTTTTCCTGTGCATGGACCGGGTTGTATTCGTTTATTATACCACGTTTACATCTTCTTTTCTTGGGTTGTCTCTAGTGTTTGAACGTAGGCCTGAATCGGTGAATACTTATTCTGGTTTTTTGAAATAAACAATATTCCTGATATTATTTTTTGTTTATTGAAATTCACTCTGTAAGATCAGGAGGACAGGTATGGTCAACTTAAGTGTATTTATTTATTATACCATGTTCGTATTTTCTTGACTTGGGTTGTCTCCTGTGATTGAACATTGCCGGAAACGGTTTTCGAAATTTACCTTCGCTATATATATATGTCTATATTACAGTAAACTTGTATTTCTGTGAAATGAGAATATGATATTTTTGTAATATGTATGTATATAAACTGATAATTTGAAATCTTGTATAAACGATGTTATTGATGTTTGATCAAGGTCGAAGTTTACCACATGTGATTTCTGTTTTTTAAGATTTATCCATGGATATTAAAATCAGAATGCCGTTTTTCATCACAGACGGATCACCGAATTAAGATATTTGATAATCCATACTTAAGATTGACATTGACCTTGTCAGCATGAGGTCTAGCTCTTGCTAGACAGAGCTGTGAAGTGTTTGTACCGATTGCTCAAAAACGGGAGAAGTACGGGGAAGGCCAATTAAAACTCCACTTTACATTTTATCAGATTCTTTTTTGTTTTCAGGTTCGGGATGAGTACAGATCAGACTACGACCCGGGAAGGGGGGGATTCGGTGTCAGAGCGCAACTTAAACCAAAGAACCCTAATAAATTTGGACAAAAAACGCAAACTCAATGAAGCTGTTTGGACGAAAGACTGAAGTCTTGGTGTGCTGGGAACCTTGATAAGACAATACTACCAGGAACATGCACCCCAAGTGGGGCACTCATAGAAATAGACATTGGAAACAAAGATGATACTTTCACTCACTCCCAGTTACACTTTATTTTCGAATCAAAACATTTTTCTAGAGTCTGGAGGGGTGTCGAACGCTGGCCATTCATTCCATCCCAATCAAAAATTATGCTTTGTAACATATAAGACTAAGATCCTAAACAGAACTCAACTGCTATGGTAGTGTACTGAGTGGCACTGCCTTGGGCATGGGTAAAACCATCTACTTTTTACCCTTCTGGAAAAGCTTTGTAATGAAATATTGTCCGTTTATTAAACTTTCTTCAGATGTTAGACATTTGCTTCGGGTCTCTGATTGGCAGACATTCCGGGTGTCTAGAACTTTACTTTCTTAATGTTTATTACAAAGCTTCCCACCAGCAGCACAGCTAGTATTTATTTTGTAACCATTTTTACAATTTCAATTCTATAAGATGTCAGAATTGATTTTATTTGAATGTTTTTGTATCAGGAAACAAAGCCTTCTTCTTAAGGTATTTGAAGTTTCAAAACTCTGAATACATTATCATTTTCCTGTACGGTTAGTTCGTTGAATAAGCAAGGATTTCCAAACCTGCAAGCGAAATTCTAATTCTCGCTACATTTATGCTGCCCTCCGCAGCCGCATTCAATATTGTATAAATTTATTTCTGCCTGATGTAATACTGCTTTTCGTAATGCTTTCTGCACCTCGTTTTTATTGTAATAATATTTGAAAACAGAAATATGTCATGGTCTATCTTTAACTAGGGGAATGGATACTGGTCTTAGAAATTCGGAGCCAATAACTCTGATCTTTCAGCGTATAACACAATATAGCATACCGCTATTGTGAGCCTATAAAATGTTTGGGTGCGTGCGTGTACTGGTTTTCAACTCTTTGGAATAATATTTTTTCACCAGGCTCTGGTCAATGTCACATAGCTTTTGGAAAAATTGGGTGTCGGCTGCCAGAGATGATTCTTATGAAGAAATATGTCAGAATTGTCGTTAAATGGTTAGAATGTTACTTGGTATCTTTTAGAATCCGCTTCCAGTCCTTTTGAAGAGCGGGCATGTAGTTCTATGAAAAGGTAAATGCTTGCACAGGCCGACAAAAGCATATTCGAAACGCTAATAGTCCGTTATCCTTCGATCTAGTTTATATTGGTATGTTTGTCTGGCGAGACGAAAACCACATTTCGCACATATCTTCTGAGATAATTTTTTTATAGCCGCTTCTTAGAGTGGATGGCCCTGTAACTGTGGCCACTGATAGACAGACAGGTCGTCTCAGCCTACGCAAGTTACTACACCATGGGTTGAGTGGTGGGCATGGATAAGCGGGACTCAAACCAGAGATCTTCAACCAGCGATGCCAGCATGTGCAACCACTAGGCCAGCGTTTCTCAACCTGTGGGTCGCGACCCACTGGTGGGTCGCGAACGCATTTCAGGTGGGTCGCGAAGCTTTTCTAAATTTTACAGTTTTTTGTTACATCGGCAACTTGTTACATTGATTCAGTGTTCTTCAAACTTTTTTCATCACGACCCACTTTGCACGGCCAAATTTTTTCGCGACCCCCACGGACTAAAATGAATAACAATAAAATAAGATTTAATAATACAGAAAATATTGAAAAAATGATATTGTAAGAATGACGTGCTTGCATATTCACGCACAAAAGATAGAATTTTGGCTCTATTTCGTTGATGGTAGGTCTCAGTACTGGTTCTAAATCTTTCAAATTTGATCGATATTTTGTTTTTACATAAGTTAGAGTCGAAAAAGATTTTTCACAAAGATAAGTGGAGGTAAAAGGAAGAAGAGCAAGGGTGGCCAGTTCTGACAATAATGGTTATTCCGTTTTTACGCTAACCCAAAAGGAGCTTAATTTCCCCAGCAACGATAGCCTGTCATTCTTCAGCACATAATCTTAATCAACTAGAAGCGAAGTTTTGTGACGTAACAATAGTTCTGTCATACACGATGGCTGGGAGAGGCATAGACTTACTTTGTTTCTCTAAATAAAACAGTCGCAAAATGGATAGTTTTTTGAAAAGAAAAAGCAACGAATTAAATGGAAACGAAAGGAAATCTAAGAAAGTGGTGTTAAGAAAGTATGACTCTGATTACATCAAATATGGTTTCATTAAAGCAGGCAACGACTTTGAGCCAAAAGCACATGGTGTTGAGTGTGCACAAATATTGGCGAATGCGTCTTTGAAACCATCGAAGCTTAAGAGGCACCTGGACTCACACCACCCAAAAAGTGCAACGAAACCCAAAGAATATTTTGAGAAAAAGAGGTATGATCTGCAGGCACAGCAGCGAGTCTTGACTTCATTTACTACTCAGACACAGTCAGCATTGAAGGCTAGCTTTTTGGTGGCTGGTCGTGTTGCTCGTTGCAAGAAAGCATTCACAATCGCAGAGGAACTCATCCTACCCAGTGCTATTGATATGTGTCGTGAAGTTATAGGGGGAAAAGCTGCATTAAAACTTGAGTTAGTATCATTGTCTAACAGCACTATTACGAGAAGAATTATTGAAATGAATAATGACATCGACATCAGCTGTTGGAAAGAATCCAATCCAGCCCTTATTATTCCATACAGTTGGATGAATCTACTGATTTAACCAATATAGCTTTACTGCTTGTATTTGTAAGGTATTGTGCTGACGGGCAATGTTCACGACGACATTCTTTTTTGCAAAGAACTTCCCACAAGAACAACTGCAGATGAGGTAATTCGTTGTCTTGATACCCACTTTGCTAACAAATGTATTGATTGGAAGAACTGTGTGGGTGTGTGCACAGATGGTGCTGCATCAATGACTGGTATCCATCGTGGCGTCGTTAAACAAATCCAGCAGAGAGCAGCACAAGCCAAGTGGACTCACTGCTTTTTACACAGAGAAAACCTCGCTACAAGACAGATGTCACCAGAACTGCATGAGATCATGTCTGTAGCTGTGAAGACTGTGAACTATATCAAGAAGAATGCCCTGCACTCAAGATGTTTTGATGCCTTGTGCGACAATCTCGATTCAGATCACTTGCAGCTCTTGTATCACAGTGAGGTGAGATGGCTCTCAAAAGGACATGTTCTTAATCGTCTTTTTCAATTGAGACGTCAAGTTTACGTGTTTCTTCAAGATCAACAATCACCTCTAGCTGAGCATTACATTGATGACTACTTCTGTGCAAAACTGGCTTACCTTTCAGACATATTTGACCAGTTGAATCAACTTAACATGACAATGCAAGGTAGAAACAGCTCAATATTTTTAGTTGCTGATAAAATTGAGGGATTTAAGAAAAAGATAAACCTATGGAAAAGAAGAGTGAAGGATAAACGACTTGATATGTTCCCATTGCTCAGCGAAAACCTTGAATCTAACCCTCATGTAGACATCTGTGAACAAATATTTCATCACCTGGCACAGTTGTTGCAAAAGTTTGATCACTACTTTCCAGAAGATCCACGTCCTGGAAATTTATGGATTTTGAACCCATTTGCTATTAATTCCTCAGCCGAGGATGTGGCTCTGCCTGCAGAACTTGATAATAAACTTATCGAGCTTTCTGAAGACAGCAGTCTCAAGCTTAGTTTTCAAGAAGTAGATCTTCCTTCATTTTGGATCCAAGCAAGCAAGGAATATCCTTCACTATCAGAGCGCGCTGTCAAGTTTCTTTTGCCATTCACGACTACCCTACCTTTGCGAGTCCGGCTTCTCAGCTGTAGCTGTAACTAAATCCAAGGCTCGCAACCGCCTAAAAACGGACACTCTTAATGCTACGTTGCGTGTGAGCTTATCTAATATCAAGCCAAGACTTGATCTGATTATATCCAACATGCAAGCTCAAGTTTCGCATTGAAAGTAAATTGCATGTGGGTATATTGTTTCTTTTATCATTATTTGTTTTTCATTCGTTTAATCATATCATTGTGGGTCGCAGAAAAAAATTGCAATAAAAGTGGGTCGCGAACAGAAAAAGGTTGGGAACCACTGCACTAGGCCATCGCGCCCACAGAATAAATCTTATCCCACGAATGAACCTGGTGCAATCAGACATTGAAGCTAAAGCTCGACATGATTTTGAAATCATGATCGACCGTTGTGTTATTGTCAGAGCGCAACCATATCGACTAAATCTGTTCATTGCTGTACAAGTTTAACCAGTCACAATAAAAAATCCAAACGTTGATGGGTTGGTCGCATTTATTCCAGGTAGTATACTCTCACAAAAAGGATCATTGAGATTCAAAGTCATGTTCAACTGTTTGTGTTAGAATGTCCATCACTTTTCAATCAAAATGCTGTCAAGCATGAGCCACGGATTAACAGGACATTTCGCAGGGCAATAACGCCGTTAATCTTGAAGTGGACTAGTTTGACCAGATACCACCTAATAAAACTCGCCATTTCCGATTAAAACAGCCAATTTGTAAAAGAATTCCACCACAAAATATATATTAACGTCGTTCGGTTTTCCCAACCCCCCGTTTCCCGGTGAATAGATGTTTCGGTCTCTTCTCATGAATATGTCTGTCCGATTCCCCTGCTTTGCCCATCTGGATCATCTTACGTTGCGACATCTTTGCTAGCTTACGAGCTTTCTGTCTCATCTGAAAATACAAAGTTTTTTACTAATGAGGTTTTTGAAAATGTCAAAAAGGAATAATTTTTATTAAAAGACGAGATTTAACAGTTAGAATATGACTTGTGTGACAGACATTGTCGTACGTTCATGAGGAAAACTTTCGTTTGTTGGGTCCAGCAAAATACTCTCAGGTTTTAAGTTCTTTTTGACATAAATTTGCGTCCTGGCTAGTGGTTTAATAACTCAGGGCGAACTCGGGTAGGCCAAGTTAAATCGGAAAGTTCATATCTTTCCAATAACCCTGGGCCAGCCTGTCTAAAAGTGGCTGCCGGTACAGGGCCTTGGTCAGGGTTTCACCCCACGAAGTGGCTGTAAAACGAATTCTTACTCAAACATAGACTTGGACCATAAACTAGGGCATAATCACTTGGGCAAGCTCAGTAAATCAGCATTTCTTTCCAACAAAACCACTGGCCCAGTGGTTAAATGTTGGCATTGCAGGTTGAAGATCTCATGTTCAATCCATGCCCACCACTCAACCCAGGGTGTATAAAAACTTGTCTAGGCTAAGTTGAAGAGGAAAAGATCATATTTTTCCAGCAATTCTAACCCTGCCAGTCTATAAGTGGCCGCTAGAACAGGGCCTTGGGCAGGGTGAACCACTTCCAAGAGGTGGCTGTAAAAAAAAACCTTGTACATGGTTACTATAGGAAAATTCTCAAACCTCAGGATCTCTGATTCCACTTTCATCTCTATTTCTCGACTGACTTCTGGCTCTCGATGTTGATCTGGCCACAGACGTATCCATTGCAGATGGATCGCGCTTCCTCTTCAATTTACGAGTTTTGCTACGAGATCGGAAATGACCCTGGAAGTAGACGGATGGATTTGATTAAGCACATATTAAGGTGGATTTTTAACGGAATTATTTGTCGCAAATCGCTATAGCGAGGTAATGTACACATTCAGTAAAAATTGGCTGAACTCAACAAGAGCAATTTTCTTGTGTTGACTGTCCATTACAGATTTTTTTCATATTCTCGATTGAGATTAAATTGACTTAAGGCAATACATGTTTGCGTCTTTTCTGGGTTTTACGCTTGTGTTTTACGCTAGCACAACGCTCTACACGCATTTCCTTACGTTTTCCAATGCAACCGAACGATTTGCTATGAAAGCTAACGGTGAGTGCTCTTTCGCTGCGTGCATTTGTGCTTTGTAGGAATGTGAATACGATTAACGTAAAGCAACGCAGGCGCGTATTGTCGTTTTTATTTCGTCACAAAGCATCGGTAAGACAACTTCACATGTACTCTTCCAGAACGATCGAGGAACCGGAACTGTTCTCATAAAATCCTCCTCTAAGATTACAAGAACCTTCATGCGTGCACGTAGTTTTCTTCATTTTACCCATTTGATTATTTTCTAATTGTCAATCGACGGCCAATCAGATCATCCAGATCTGAAACTGGCATATCATTTGTTTTCTGCTCAAAGCGACACCTAAACGGAACACACTCAAGGCCACAATACACGTGAAGTTGTCTTACTGATGCGTTGTGTTACGTTTCGGGTAATAAAATAAAAACAGTAACATATGCGCGCATTGCTTTGTGTTTATCGTCTTCACATGTCTACAGAGCACAAAAGCAATAAACGAAATGAGCACCCCATGTTAGCTTTCATAACAAAATGTTCTGTTCCATTGAAAATCACGAGTAAATGCATGCAGAGCATTGCACCAGCGTAAAACGCAAGGGTAAAATAAAACAAACCTAGAAAAAATGCAACCTACGGAAACGCGTAGTGCGACCTTAATGACCAATAATACAAAGAACAGGGATGTCTAAAATTGCGTGAAATTCAAATAAATTATTTGACGTCTGAAACAATTCGAAATCATCGAAACGATAATTTCCAATTTTTTTTCAAATATGTGTGCAAATTTTTTATGTAAATTTTAAAATGATGCTTGAATGTTTGTTTATTATATGACTTCGATTCAGGAAAATTATTCAATTAGATTTCGAGACCAAAAGTAATTTGATTTTCGCCTGCCGCAAGTGGCCATTTTGGCCATTACAAAATGTTTTACCAGCAACCACAAAAAAAACATCCAAAGCAGAGTCAAATGATGGTAATAAAACACAACAAATGGTATCTGCCCTGGGCAATTTTACACCCATTTATCACTTCCCCAGATTACCATACTCACTTCTTTTCTTCCTCTCAATTCTACTCCTAGTTCTTCCATTTCGTTCTCCAATTCAGATGTTTTTCTGTTCACGGAAGTCGTCCTACGAGTAACTTGAGGTTTTTGAATCTGCAATTGAATCACAAAGATTGCAATAAACAGTAATGTAAGACTGACAAAATGTCATCCGCTCTGTCACCCAGACACCCGAATATAATATTTCCATCAGAAGAAAATTGAACAAATGGTCAATATTTATGATTTATGCACTGTTGATAGAGGTAAGTTTGGTTAGAGTTTTGAGTGTCCGGTAGCAAAATATGATAGAAAGAAGGTCAAAATCATCAATACTGCAATATGATGTGATAGTTTTGATGGTTTCGACGCTTTTTCCTCAACCAAAGAAAATTTTGAAGACTGTCAAAAATATTTGACTGGATTCGAGGTTTACGAATCATACATTATTTAATTCGATTTTCCCGAGATTCAAAATAAGCATATTTAAAAAAAGTACGCATTTTCAGAAAATTCAGGCGCATTAATTTGGTGATTTGATAATCTTCCAAGAAAATCTCGTTTTTGTTTATTATATTTCAGATTCGATTCTGAATTCAACAGATTTCCGACTTCAGCTCAACTTATTTCTGTGATTCAGTTTAATACAATGAGAGGTTTTGAAGCAAATATTCTTTCGGATGTAAAATTTAGTATATATTCCATATTTTTTGGCAACATATTGAAAAAAGTACGAAAGATAGTCAGATTCAAGAAAATTTGAAATGATAGGATTAGATTTGATAATAAATGGGTCTGAAATAGTTTAGAATGTATTCAGAATTATAAAATATTCAGCATTCCCTGCCTCTTCTCCGGCCAGGAATATCTTGGAAAAATATCTTTTGTTAATAAAAAAGTCCAGAGTTCAAAGGTTTAAAATAAACCTCAACTTCAGAAATTCAAACTCTTATCAGCGGGATATTTAGGGTTACTGAAATGCTATATAGTTTAACACTAGTTTTTAACCAAATTAGCTAAAAAGAAAATTGGGA